>JAQZBX010007377.1:0-50750 GCA_029593785.1 Cabassous unicinctus | reverse complement strand
GCGAACCCGGGCCTCCCATATGGTAAACGGGGGCTCTATCCACTGAGCCACACCCGCTTCCCAGTCCTTTACATCTTTAGTTAAGTTTATTCCTAGGTATTTGTTTCTTTTAGTTGATATTGTAAATGGAATTTTATATTTCTTTCCTCAGATTGATCATTATTGGTGTACAAAATGCTACTGATTTTTGCACATTTATCTTATATCCTGCCACTTTACTGAACTCATTTATAAGCTTTAGAAGTTTTGTTGTAGATTTCTCAGAGATTTCTATGTATAGCATCATATCTTCTGCAAATAATGAAATTTTTCTTTCTTCCTTTCCAATTTGGTGACTTTTATATCTTTTTCTTGCTTAAGACTTCAAGCAAGTACTTCTAACACAATATTAAATAAGAGTGGTGAAACTTGGTATCCTTGTCTTGTTCCAGATCTTAGAGGGAAAGCTTTAAGTATTTCACCATTCAGTGTGATGTTAACTGCAGGTTTTACATATGTACACTTTATCATGTTGAAGGTGTTTCCTATTTTTCTTATTTTTTAAGTGTTTTTATCAGGAAAGTGTGCTGTATTTTGTCAACCGCTTTTTCTGCATCAAGATAGATGATCATGTGATATTTTTTCCTTTGATCTGTTCATGTGTTGTATTACATTGATTGATTTTCTTGTGTTGAACCATCCTTGCTTAGCAGGGATGTAACCCACTTGCTCATTTTGTATAATTCATTTGATGTGCTGTTCAATATGATTAGCAAATATTTTGTTGAGGATTTTAGCATCTAGGTTCATTATAGATATTGTTCTATAGATTTTCTTTCTTCTGGCATTATATTGGCATCAGAGAATGAATAATGCAATGTTCCATCAACTTCTATTTTTTGGAAGAGGTTAAGCAGGATCGGTGTTATTTCTTTCCAAAATGTTTGTAAGAAACACTGTGAAGCCATCTGGTCTGGGCTTTTCTGAGTTGGCAAGTTTTTCATGACCAATTCAATCTCATTACTTGTGATTGGTCTGTTGATTTCATCAATTTCTTCTTTTGTCAATTTAGGCTGTTTGTGTGTTTATAAGACTTTACCATTTAATCTAAGTTATCCGTTTTGTGGGCATACAATTTTTCAAGGTATCCATTTATGATATCCTTTATTTCTGTGGGTTCGGTGGTGATATTACTTTCCTCATTTATTTTATGTATTTGTTACTTCTCTCTTTTTTTGTTGATAGTCTAGCTAAGGATTTGTCAATTTTATTAAACTTCTCAAAGTACCAGCTTTTAGTTTTACTAATTTTTTTAGTGCTTTCTTATTTCCAATATCATTTAGCACTGCCATAATCTTTGTTATTTCCTTTTTCCTACTTGCTTTTGGAATAGTTTGATGTTCTTATTCTAATTCCTCCAGGTATGTAGCTACCTCTTTGATTTTAGCTCTTTCTTCTTTTTTAATATAGGCACGTAGGGGTATAAGTTTCCTTCGCAGCACTGCATTTGTTACACCCAGTAGGTTTTGATACATTTTTTTGTCATTTTCATTCTTTTCAATGTAGTTCCTGATTTCTTTTGCAGTTTCCTCCCTGACCCACTGATTGTCTAAGAGTGTGTTGTTTAACTTTTATATTTTTGGGCCTAATCTGGTTCTCTGGCCCTTACAGATTTCCAGCTTTATTCCATTGTGGTTAGAGAAATTACTTTGTATACTTTCAATCTTTCTAAATTAATTAAGTGTTGTTCTGTGGCCTAGCATGTGGTCCATCCTAGAGAATGTTCCATGTGCACTTCAGAAGATTGTATATCTCACTGTATTTGGGTGTAATGTTCTGTAAATATCTATTAGGTCTAGATCCTCTTAGGTATTATTCAAGGTCTCCATTTTTTTATTGATCCTCTGTCAAGATGTTCTGCCTAATGATGATAAACATGCATTAAAGTCCTCTCTCTAATTGTATAGGCATCTATTTCTCTGTTTAGTTTTTCCAATGTTTGCCTCGTTTATTTTGAGGCGACCTAGTTATGTGCATAAATGTTTATGATTGTTCTTTCTTCTTTATAGATTATCTATTTTATTAATATATAATGTCCTTCTTTGTGTCTTACAATAGCTTTGAATATAAAGTCTATTTTGTTCAATATTAAAAAGAAAACCAACCCTTTTTAGTTTATTGTTGGCATGTAAAATTGATTTCCATGCATTCACTTTCAACCTCCTTGCATCCCTGTGTCTAAGTTGAGTTTCTTGTACACAGCATATAGATGGGTCTTATTTACTTATCCACTCTGCCAATCTGTGTCTCATTATTGGAGAGTTTATTCCATTAACATTCAATATATTACTGTCAAGGAATTATTTACATTAGTCATATTTTCTTTAGTTTTATATATATCATATGTTGTTTTTATTTCGCTTTTCATCTTTTTAGTTGTTCTTACCAATAATTCTCTTTTCTAAACTCTCCTCCAACACTCTCTTTCCTGTGTTACCTTTCAGCATGCAGAGGTCCCTTTAGTATTTCTTGAAAGTCAGGTTTCTTGTTGCAAAAATGTCTTAATTTCTGTTTATCTGTGAATAATTTGAACTCTCCCTCATTTTTTAATGCCAGCTTTGCTAAATACAGAATTCTTGGCTGGCAGTTTTTTGTTTGTTTGTTTGTTTTGTTTTGTTTTGTTTTAACACCTTAACTATGTCATACCCTGCCTTCTCTCATGATTTCAGATGAGAAATCATTACCTAATCTTGTTGAGTTTCCCTTCTATGTGATAGATTTCTTTTCTCTTGCTGCTTTCATTGTCTTGAGCATTAGGCATTTTGGCAAGTATATGTCCTGTGATAAGCCCTGCGAATATTTATTCTGTTTACGGTGCCCTGTGCTTCCCAGACATGTATGTCCATGTCCCCCAAAAGATTTAAGAAATTTTCAGCCATTATTTCCTCCAACACTCCTTCTTATCCCCTTTCCCTTCTCTTCTCCCTCTGGGATGCCTATAATGGGTATGTGTGTGCATTTCATGTTGTCATTGAAATCCTTAAGTCCCTGCTGGATTTTTTCTGTCTTTTTATCTATCTGTTCTACTGTTTGATTTCAAATGTACAGTCTTCAGCATCACTGATTCTTTCCTCTTACTGTTCAAATATGCTGTTATGTGCTTCCAGTGTATTTTTGATTTCTTGCATTGTGCCATTCATCACCATCATATATGTTATCTTTTCATATGTTTGTAATTTCTTCTGTATGTTCCCCCAGTGTCTTCTTAATATCCTTTATCTCTTCCTTCACTTCATTAAGTTGATTCATGATATTTGTTTGGATATCCCTGATTAATCTTTCCATGTTCTGCATCTCCTCCTGTTTTTTCAGTTTGTTCATTAGACTGGGCCATGTCTTCCTGTTTCTTAGTATGGCTTGTAATTTTTTGTTATTGTCTAGGCATCTACTTATTTTGATGTGCTTATTCAGTTGGTTGGCTACTTTTTCTACTCTAATGTTTTATTTTTGTTGTTGCTTTTGTGTGTAGGAGAGCTCCACTTTGACACTTCGTTCTTCTTATTCTATTTCCTTGCAGTTGTCAGTTCCTTTGAAAAAAAATTAGGACCAGAGAAAAGGAAAGAGATATAAAAAGAAATAGAATAATATTAACAATAATAAAAAGGGTAGAACTGTGCAAGAGCTAGGAAAATAAATTAGTAATATGAGTAAAAAATCATAAAATGTATAAATGTATAATAATAAAAGTGGAATAGAAAAATGAAACAAGAAACCAAACAGAGAAAAGAATTAGAATGAATTAAAATGCCAGAATGATGAGAAGAGAAGAAAAGAAATAAAGAAGAACTGAGGAAAAATAAAAAATAACAGATCCAAGAAAACCTAAACAAAAATATCTCTCCATATGTTCCCTGTCAAAAGATATTATCTGGGTGCCTGTTAACCCTGTGGATCACTCTCTGGATCACTTCTCTAAGGAGACCTAGGAAATGAACCAGGGACCTCATATATGTAAGGCAGGAATTCCTCCATTAAGCTACACTATCTCCACAGTTTAAATATTCTTTTGAAAGCTTATCTGGCTCTATCTTCCCATTTCCCTCAGATGGGTTAAGTTTCTGACAGTTTATCGGAGCCAAACCCGTTAGGCACCCATCTCTGCCCCTTCTCTAAGCTAGTTCCTCTCCCAGGGTAGCTGGATGTGACAGTCTTCTTGATCAGATCCCTGCTCCCCACTCCCCATTGCCACCTCAGTGCCATTTGGGGTCCTTTCTGAGATTCAAAGGGTTATAACATGACCAAGTTCACTGAAAAGCAAACACATTTTACCCTCCAGCATACCCCTCTTCCTCCCAGGGAATGCTGTCTCCCACTCAGTTGACTGGAGCAAGTCAAAGGTTTTATTGAGGCTATTTGCCTTGATCATGGTGTGTATGTGTCATTTCCAGCCACAAGGGTGAGTACTTCATGGTTTTCTTTGGCTTTTTTATCAGTACACTTCCCTCATGTATAATGCACAGCACTTTCCCATTCTATATATCTCCAAAACAGCTCTCTTGGATAGGTTTTTTGCCCTTTCTCCATTAGTTTTTTGTGAGTTGGGCTCTGTTTTCCTAATTTGATGCCATTTTCCCAGAAGTTATTTGATTTGATTTGATTCAGCTGAAGAATAAGAGAAGTGTTGAACCCTAAGAGGGTATTTTGAATTGATTTCTGGTCCACAAAAAGTAAGTTCACATCCTTACCTCAGCTTTTATGAATATTATCTTAGTTAGAAATAAGTTATTTCCAAATAAAGATAATTAAGATATAATCAAATTAAGATAAGGTCATAATGGACTTGGGTTGAACCTTATCTTTTATTACTGATGTTGTTATTAGATGAGAAGATGAAGAAACAGGCACAGAAGGAAGATGGCTATGTGAACACTGAGGCAAAGTTTGGAGTTTTCTAACATTCAAGGTAAACAAAGATTGCTAGCTGTCACAAGTCAAGGAAAAGCAGAGATTTTTAGTGACCACTAGAATCTAGGAAAAGGCAAGGAAGGACCATTTCTTAGAGACTTCAAGAGAGCAGAATTTGAGCCACAAGAAATTTAGGAAAGCTGGTTTCCATTATTTATGCAGGGATCATTTTGTTTCTCTTCACAGTAATCCTGAATCTGTCTGTTCTCTAGATCCAGGCATAGACTCACTGTCTCTTCTCATATCTATGCTAGTAGGTGGAGTAATTCAATCACGGTGCCAAATGGTCATCTCCATTTTTTTTCACCCTTACATCAGTAATAAAGCTGGCATTTTGATTTTTATGGATATGATTTCAGAATTGATTTCTAATTTTTTAACCCACAAGAAGAAAAGGGGATTTACTTAAATTGTCCCTGAAGTCCCAATAAAAGTTTAGTATCAAATTTTCATAACTATTTTTCAGCCTTTTCCTACTGCTTATTTACAACCTCCTTGACTTCAATAAACATTGAAATCCATAGTTATGTGAAACCATTTCTATTATTTATTTACTGTTAATTGTATTAATAATATATCATCAGTACAAACTGTAAACATTTTTCCTAGTAAGTCATGTATTCTTTCATTTTGTTCCTATTGTAAATGAATAAATATTTTTATTTGCATGAAGTAACATTTATAATCTATTCTATATTTTTACTTAATGGTTTCCTATAAAACATAGTTTTATAATAAAATGAGGAAAAATGTATTCTAAGAATTCTTCCCATTGTACTATTACTAATTTCATCACATTTTATTTTTCAATAACCCTGAATTTTGGGGGACATGTATGGAATAAAGCATTTTTCACTATTCCTAAATAAATAATGTAGCCATCATCAGATACTGTCTTTTCTTTTTCCAATATAACCTGATTCCATATTTTTCATATATCTAATTTTGCAGGAGTCATTGGTTTCATCTATTACAGGACTATTGCTGATTTTTTTATGTTTCCGATGAAATTCAATACCATAAGAATAAATAACATTTAACTGCATTAAACATATACATTTGGAAAATATTTTCCCTAAATTGTTAAAATGCTTTTTAAATATTTCATCAGATTGTGTAATTTCATTCATAAAGACTCCAAATTTTATTTATTAAACAATTATTTGTTTCATTCCAAAGAACCATGACTCCTTTTGTAGTACTTTTGCTTTAACAACACTTTAAAAAAACATGCTTAGAGAAATTAATAACCCAAATAATTCAGAATAAACAAGTGTCAATTGGTAAGACTGTTACTCATTGCTCAATTATAAAATTTTACTGGACAGTCTAAAAAAGAATACTGAAAAATACTCTCTGATAGAAATTTGAATAGGAGAAATGTCATTATTGACACTTGAAACCCCTGCTTGCTTTATCAGAATCATGATGTATACTTTCTAAATGATTAATGGAAGCCAGGTGAAAAATAAATGTGAAGCCACCAAGGATCATTAAAATCACAAACTTTGCTGCCAGATGCAGATCCCAAATATTTCCCAGCTATTTCCAAACCCCACTGATGAAGTCCTCATGTTGGAACCCTCACATGCATCAGTACCCAACTCAGATAGCAAGTTAGCCTCCAAAAACCTTTAGTAATTAGTCATCCAGAAAGTCAACATACTGTTTCCAAATAATACAAAACAGTAAAGGAGAGGATACATTTACAAATGTGTACCAATGAAGACATTTAAGATAATACACAAAAGAGTCTCCAAAAATAATTGCTATTTTCATTGACATTAAATATGCAGCTGATGTGTGATAAAGGGAAAACTGGTTATCTAGAAAAAGGTCAGAAAATATTGCTTGATTTCCAATGCATGACCTAACATGATATATACTTGTTTTTAAAACAGGTATGAGACATGGAATTTAAAAAGTAAACTTGCAATATATCTTTAGAAGTAGATCCTGATAAAGAAAAGAGGGAAGGGAAATGTTGAAAAGTAGAGCTTTGCTCTGTAGAAACTAAATGTATTTTTTTGAGTTTTATATACAATATCATAACTATTTAATATAGTGTGATTTTGAATTTGATAATTATTATTCATCTTTATATAAATAAAATTTATGTTATTATTTTGGTTTTTGCATTTTTTTGATGGAAATCTTCAAACAACATGCTTATGGTCTTCTTGTACATTTATTATTCTTTATATACTTTGTCTTGACTTTTTGGGGTTTACTTGTAGAATTTATCAGAACTTCCTTTATTTTTATGGCTGAATAATGTATCTTAAAATATTATGCTGGGGAGCAGATTTGGCTCAAGTGCTGGAGTGCCTGCTTCCCATATGAGAAGTTCTTGGCTCAGTTCTGGTGCCTCCTATAAACAAAAACAAACAAGCAAACAAATGAGAAGGCAACTTAGGAAAGACTATGTGGCTCAGTGGTTGAACGAGAGCTTCACCTTCACAAGGTCCCTTCATGTGTTTATTAACCATTTATATATCTTCTTCAGAAAAATATTTATCTTATCCTACTAAATCTTGTAAGTTTCTTTACTGATAAACAGCAATCTATTTCCTTTTATTAATTGCCATTTTTCTTTGAATCCAAAAAGAAACTGAACGCTGTTAGAAAGAAATAATACTATGACCTTAACCCTTAACACACAGTCAAAATTTGGAATATCCATCCCAAATCTCTGCATGATAGTACATATTATCTCAAAAGACTCATTTGTGATTATGAGATAGCCAAAGACACAAAGATAGTAATCACACCTGCAATTTAAGCAAGAATTTATTTATTTATTTATACAAATGATATTATTACATAGGATAAAATTCAGATTCCCATAAGGAGAAATTATAATGAAACTTATGGTCACCTGCTAAAAGAATTTTGAAACCCTCCATTAACTTTCAAGATCCAAGAAATCTCCTTTCCTGATGACGTATTGGTCCACCCCTTCTAAATTCTGTCCTAACAGCCATGTTCTCCTAGAATGTTGAGGCAAAGTCTCCATGCTCTGCAAGCATTGGTATGTCAGATAGGCTTTCTTTGAAGGCTGGGTCACAGGCTTCTCCTTGTCAGAGAACTGAGATGGTAGTCAGACTCTCTGTAATCCCTGGGGCACAGGCTTTATTCTTACAGAACTCTGGGATGGTGACAAGATCCTCCACAAAACCTAGTGTATAGATTCTAACCTCTCAGAACAATGGGGAGTCAGCACTTTTCCTGAACAATGAGGCAGAAGGCCCATCCTATCCAAGTTCTGGTGCAGACTTATCCTTTTTGCACACATGGGTAAGTCTGTTCTCTTGGCTCAAGGAGATGTCTCCTGTTCAGATCTTAGCTTGCATGGTTCTACCTCTGAAATGATTTTTCTTCAATATGTCCCTTTTCTGTCCCATTTAGTCAAGGCTGGCAGTGGTTTTGCTCATACAGATCTCACAAAATAACTTGTTGGCTTTCCCTGTAGTACACAGGGGTCCAAACCATCAGACAAAAAAACTTTCCAAAAATCTTTCCTGGATAACTGCATTTCAAATCCTGTCTTCCATGGAAATTGCTGTTTCCATATTCAGTTAAACTCTCACATTGAGCTCTATTTTCTGAGGACTAACTTTTGAGAAACTCAAAAATTTCTAAATCAGTTATTTCTGGTTTCTGTGTGACCAGCTTATCCCTTTGCTCTAGAATTTGACTATAAATTGCAAGGAGAAACCAGCCTGTACTTTCAACATTTAGCTTGTAAGTCTCCTTGGATAAATATCCAAGTTCATCACTCTCAAATCCTGCCTTCCATCAGAACTCAAATTTACCAAGTTCTCTGCCACTTGAAAACAAGGATTGCCTTTAATCCAGTTTCCAATAGCATATTCATTATTACCATCTAAGGCCTTATAGGAAGTTATTTTAGCATCTATATTTCTACTAACGGTCTCCACAGTGATCTAAGCATTTTCTATCATGGACCTCACATTTCTTCCAGCCTCTACCAATTAATTCAAAGCCATTTTCACCATTTTTGATGTTTGCAATAACAGCACACCACTCATGTGGTATCAAAACCTGTTCAAGTTTTCAAGACTGCTCGAGCAAACACCATGAAATGGTTTAGCTTAAGCAAGGAGAATTTATTAGCTTACAGTTTTGAGGTTAGAAGAAAGTCCAAATCAAGTCATCATCAAGGTGATGTTTGCTCCCCAAAGACTGTGGCTACTGGAGCTGGCTGCCAGTGATCCTTTGTCCATAGTTTGTCACATGGCAGTATCTCTGTATGCCATGAATGTTCTTCTGTCTACTCCATCTGTGGCTTTCTCTCTCTGTCTGAAATTCATTTTCTTATAAAGACTCTACCAATAGGATTAAGTTCCTTCTTGATTGATGTTGGTAGTATTTTAACTGAAATAGCCTCATCCAATGGCCCTACTTGCAATGGATTCACACACACACACACACAGGAATGGATTAAATTTAAGAGCATGTTTTTCTGGGGTACAAACTGCTTCAAACAACCATAGGATCCAAGAATGGGCTGATTGCCAGTGCTCTCCACTAATCATCAGTATTTTAATGAATTTTTCAGGCTAGATAAATGTTACAAGTGTTTTGGGATGTTACATATATCAAACCATATTCCTTTATGCTTTTTTTGTTTGAATTGTTTTCATTCCTTCAGTATATAAGTGACCCATCTATATGATGATGAATAGAATATTTTTTCATTCTCTTTGCTCTATGTATTTCTATTTTATGAATATACCACAATTTATTTTGAATGAAATTTCCATTATTTCTTTTTTCATATCTATTATGCATGATGTTACCATGAGATTCTTGTGTATTGGTATGATAATATGGATTTCAGTTTGTGTTTCCTTGATGACTACTGATTTTTAGCTTTACTTTTAAGATAATGGAAGGGTAAAAGATTCACTAGAGCCCATTATCTCAATCTGATGAAAGATCATACAGTATCAGGGAAAATAATATTGAGGAGGTCATGTCCTTCTTGGGTTTCCCACTTAAAATATGATATTGTTTTGCTAACTTCACTCGGGAAGCAAATGCTACCATTGTTTCCATAGTCATAGAGTTCCTAATTTAATCCAGCCATTTCTCAGATATTACTTTATACCAATATGATTTTTATTCCTTACTCTTTAATATCAGAGATATGGTCCATAATCAGGATAGAACTTGTTGATGGCAGTGACATTACTTCTTATAAACATGATGTTCTTTCACAGGCTTTATACTCCTCTTTTGACAAAAAGAGTTTGTGAAGCAGTAATAGAAGTACTGTCAGATTATTTGCCAGTAAAAAATGAAAAACATCAACAGTAGGTAAACAATAGAAAGAGCTATTGTTACACAGTTGAAAGCTATTCCTTGCAAAGCCCATAGACACATAATCCCCCAAAATATTTGCAAGTGACAAACGAATGTGTGAAAAATCTTCAAATTCACTAGTGATAAAAAAAATTGCAAGCTGAAAACAACAAACACTGATTTTTAGAATTAAATAATTTCAAATTTGAACATTGTTGTTCCCTATACAGATGTAGAGGTGATAATGGCTTACTTTCCCACAGTGAGTGCATTTTAAAGTATTGGGATGTCACAGGAGGTGAATTTGCACTTATCAAGGGATCAATAATATTTATATGCATTAAAATAGAAATGTTCATAATTTAGATATCTTAAAATATTAGTATAGAGATAATTGAGAAAAATATAGCACTTAATATTTATAGTTACTAAAATAGCAGTAATTTATTTCAAAACAATAGGAGATATATATATTTATTGTGCATTGTCAAAATTGCATTACAATGTGAAAAATTGTATTTTCTGAGAATTTTACTAACTTAGTGTCTTGGTTTGTCTTTCTCTAATTTGCTACCAAAGAAAGGACCTTTACACAGTTATTTTACTTGAGGAAGTTATTCTTCAGAAAATGGATGGGAACAGAGAGAAGTGAAACAGTACAATAATAGAAGAGGAAATATTGATCCAAGGATGAGTAATTGATCTGATTATTTCTGTGGGGAGCAGAAGTAAGCCAAAATACCAAAATAAATAAAGGAATTGTTTTCCGTGAAAATGCATAAAAATTTAGAAGGAAATTAGAAGTAAATTTAAATGGAGAATAAATACAATCAAAATTAAAACAATGAATTGAAACCGGGAAGTTAAATTTAAAAGAATCACATTTAAATTTATAACAATTTGGAAGTGGATTTGGTTTATTAAATGATTTGTTTAAATTTAGAAATAAATTTATTTAAAGCTTAAAATATGAAAATACAAAATTTGAGGATGAAAGGAAAAGTAGATTTCCATAAAGTTCTTTCTGGAAATGTGAACATAACACAGGTTTTTTGTTTTTTTTTTTTATCAACTTGCACTCTGTAAGAACTGTTGTGCTATTTACCATCCATATCACTGCTCTTAAAATTGTCATTATGTAATAGATGAATGCTAACATCTGCTAAAAGTATATTATGCTCATAAATTATCTCAAAGGTTATTCTGAATGTAATATTTCATAGACCACAGTAATGGAACTGATGTTATTATAAAACTCTAAGCTCCCTGAGCTTATGAAAATACTGTTAATATAAATAACTAAAGGATAAAAATCTCAAATTTAGAATATTAATTTTCACTTTAACTAACGCAAGAAAAAAATCATTTTTAAAAAACCATCTCAGGAATTGAAGCAAAATATGTCAATTTTGAAACTATCATAAATTGTTCCTAGTAAGCAGGATCTGGGTGTTGGTGAAGATAAATTGGAATTGAAAAATATTGCCCAAACTTGAATCCTGTTGATATGAACTAAACCTTTGAAGAGTACCACTGGATTGGAAATGACAAGATATCCTAAAACTTCAGATGCATTTAATATTGTAAAATGTGGAATCCTATGTAGCAGTAACAATGGAAACAGAGATACATAATAATTTTGAAATAGATGAATATATACAAATAACTTGATATGTTATAGCAGATAGAGCCATCAACATTTTAGACATTTACATCTTTGAGGCCATTATTCTACCAAACATCTTGAAGAGGGCCACTGTCATGTCCATATTTCTCAGGCTATAAATGACAGGATGCAGGGTGGGAGGTAATAGAGACCATAACACAGACAAACAGATTCAGTGATTATGGAGATTTTGAAGTGGAACCTAAGAATACAATGAATCCAGAGAAGAGGAAAAAGGTCACCACAGTAAGGTGGGGCATGCAGGTGGAGAAACTTTTATACCTGCCCTGAGCATATGGAATCCTAAGAATAGTGGAGAAAATAAGCACAGGAAACAATCATTAAAATGAAACATATAAAGTCAAAACAACAGCTAGCAATAATAAATGAATATTCTAAATTATTTTCTCCATAACAGGAATGTTTAAGCAGTGGTGGAATATCACAGAAGAACTGATGCACTATGTTGGACTGACAGAAACTGACAGAAAAAGTACCTGCTACATGAATGGAGCAATAGACACATCCAATGAGCCATGATGCTGTCACCATCTCCACAAAGGCACCTCTATGCATAATGCCCTCATAGTGCAGAGGATGGCAGATGGCAGCATAGCGGTCAAAGAACATCACTATAAGTAGGGCAAGCTCTGTGATAGCCAAAAACATAACAAGGAAAACCTGTGTGGTACATCTTTGGAATGAGATGGAATGATTGTTGGTCAGAGAGATCATGATGGTTTTGGAATCCATCAATCAAGGACAAATTCTTCAGGAAGAAATACATGGGTACTTGGAGTTTCTGGTCAATGGTAATGCGAGGGATAATGAGCAGATTCCCTATCACTGTTGCCAGGTAAATGATGAAAAAGAGTGTGGCATAGAATCTTTGTAGGAACCAGTCATCAGGGAATCCCATGAGCAAGAATTTTGTTATGAGGGTTGTGATGGTTAGCTAATGTGTCAACTCAGCCAGGTAAATGCATCCAGGTCTTAGGTCAAGCAATAAATGGGCTAATTATAATACAAGAGCATTTATGGACTTTGATCGCTAGTGAGTTTACTGCATGGATGGCTGATTATATCTGCATCAATCAGGGAGATTGCATCAACAATTAGTGAGGCTTTTATCCATTCAGTTGAATGCCTTAAAAGGAGAAGTGATTTCAACATTCAAAGAGAATTTCCCAGCTCATCTTTGGACAGCCAACTTCTCCCAGAAACTCATCAAGGACCTTTCATTGGACTTTCATTGGGGGCACCTGGCTTGCAGCCTGCATGTGGAACCTGGATTGGTGAATCCCCATGGTCGTGTGAAAGACTCATAAAATCTTATATTGTTGACAGATATCTCCTGTTGATTCTGTTTCCTGAGAGAACTCTGACTAATACAGTTTGGTACCGGGAGTGGTTCTTGAAGAACAGAGTCTTAAACATGGGATATCTGAGGTGGTTCTGGGAGTTTTGTAATTAGCTCTCTATTCTAATTGAACTCAGGGGTACTAATGACTCCCTTTCCAATAATGAAGAAGTTGCTAACAGTCCATGGCATGAGCTGGCAATAGAGATACGCAAAATGGCATCACTGGATTCCCCTACTTCCATGCTTATAAGAAGCAAGGATCTGGTTGAGAGTGTTTTCAACACCATAACAGAATTTTGTGGAGTTAAAAAGTATAATGATGTTGGTTGGCTCCTCCTAGATACTCTAGATACAGTTACAAAAGAAAGAGATGAGGTAAAGTCCTCAAATTTGAAACTTCAATGCTACATGAATGATATGAAAGTTTCTACATGTGCCTTGAAAGAAAATCTTGTCTCCTGTAGCCACATACTTGAGATATCTGAGAATCAAACCCAGACTCTCATTACATGAGTAGCAGAATTACAGAGGAAACTAAATTCTCAAACTCACAGGGTTTCTGCAATTAAAGTGAAGGCATTGATTGTAAAGGAGTGAAACCCCGAGGATTGGGACAGATACATATGGGATGAGGATAATATTGGTGGGGACTTTGAAACTCTAAATTCTGCTGAGACTTTACCAGATAAACCTGTGATGGCCTGCCCTGTGGACACCACACCTTGTCAACCTTGTATCATCCAGCCTCCAGCCTGGCCCAGGGAGTCCGGGCCCCCTTCCAGCCCTGAGGTGGGTACAACCAAACTGAAGCCTGCACTGCCCAGCCTCTGGCTTTCCCCAGAGAGTCTGGACGTCCTCCCAACCCTGAGGCAGGTACCAGCCAAACTCCAGCAGGCACTGTGCAACTTCCAGTCTGCCCTGAGGAATTTGCCTTCCAACACCTGCCTGAAGGGATAAATCCTGTCTCACCAAAAGAAAATGCAAAGGAATACCCTGAGGTCAGTAGCCTGCAAGACATCTTTAATCCTTCTCCTTACCTACCCCCACCACCCCTCTTGTCTTCCAGACCTATTACTAGACTAAAATTACAACAAGCCCCCAAAGGTGAAATACAAAGTGTGACCTATAAGGAATTACACTGCACTCTGAAAGAACTGCATGAGTTTTCCAACTTATACAGGCAGAAATCAGGGGAATATATGTGGGAATGGATACTAAGGGTAAGGGATAATGATGGAAGGAATACAAAGTTGGATCAGGCTGAATTTATTGATATGGGCCGACTAAGCAGAAATTCTGGATTCAACGCTGTAGCTCAAGGGGTTAGAAAAGGCTCTAACAGTTTGTTTGGGTGGCTGACTGAAACATGGACCAAATGATGGCTTAGCATGTCTGAGGTTGAGATGCCCGATTTACCCTGGTACACAGTAGATGAGGGCATTCAAAGGCTTAGAGAGATTGGAATGCTAGAATGGATTTACCATTTGAGACCTTCCCCACCCACCCCAGGAATGTTCAGAGGACACACCTTTAATCAGGACTCTGAGGAATAAATTTGTAAGAATAACTCCATCCTCTCTAAAGATCTCTATGGTTGATCTTCTCTGCAGTCCAGACTTTACTGTTGGGAGAGATGTAATGGAATTGGAATCCTTAAACATTTTGGGGATCATCAGATCTCAGTCCAGTAAAAGTCAAGTATTGGCAGTTAATCACCAAAGGCAAGGTGGGCGTGGCTACCACAATGAAAGATAGATTCAAAACAGCACACTGCATAGTCTGAGTCACATGTAGTTATGTCATTGGCTAATAGATCATGGGGTACCTAAAATTGAAATACATGGGCAGTGTATTAAAGTTCTTCTGGATCTGTATAAGCAGAAGAGTTCTAGATTGAGTGAACAAAACCGTAACTCAAATTACACACGCAGAAAATCACTTCCCCTTAATCAACTTACAAACTTGAGACAGTTTATAGACCCAGAACCCCTTGAATGAGGAGAAGACCATGTCCCCTTGGGGAAGAATCCTGTTAAACTGCCATGTAACCTTCTATTTCCCAGCCCACAGCTTTGGCTTCTTGGGGAGTCCCTTACAATCAGTTGACTGAAAATGAGAAAACTCAAGCATGGTTTACAGATGGTTCTACAGGATATGTAGCTACCACCCGAAAGTGGACAGTTACAGCACTGCAGCCCTTTTCTGGGACATCCTTGAATTATAGCGAAGAGGGCAAATCCTCCCAGTGGGCAGAACTTTGAGCAGTGCTTCTAGTTGCTCCTTTGCTTGGAAGAAGAAATTGCCAGAGGTGCATTTGTATACTGATTCATGGGCTGTTGCCAATAGTTTGGCTGGATGGTCAGGGACTTTGAAGGAACATGATTGGAAAATTGGTGATAAGGAGGTTTGGGGAAGAGCTATGTGGATAGACCTTTCTGAGTGAGCAAAAAACATGAACATATTTGTGTCCCACATGAATGGTCACCAGAAGGTGAATTCAGCAGAGGAAGAGTTTAATAATCAAGTGGATAAGATGACCCGCTGTGTGAATAATGATCAGCCTCTTTCCCCAGCCACTATTGTCATTGCCCAATGGGCTCATGAACAAAGTGGCCATGGAGGTAGGGATGGAGGATATGCATAGGCTCAGCAACATGGACTTCCCCTCACCAAGGCTGACTTGGCTACAGCCACTGCTGAATGCTCAATATCCCAGCAGCAGAGATCCACACTCAGCCCCTGGTATGGCACCATTCCTCCAGGTGACCAGCTTGCTACCTGGTAGCAGGTTGACTTCATTGGGCCACTTCCATCATGGAAGGGGCAGTGATTTGTTTTAACTGGAATAGACACATACTCTGGCTATGTGTTTGCATTTCTGGCATGCAATGCTCCTTCCAAAACTACCATCTGTGTACTTACCAAATGTCTTATCTATCACCATGGCATTCCACACAGCATTGCTTCTGATTAAGGAACCCATTTCACTGTGATGGTTAGGCTAATGTGTCAACTCAGCCAGGTAATTGCATCCAGGTATTAGGTCCAGCAAGCCCTGGGATAATTGTAATACAAGCTCATTTGTGGACTTCAATCACCAGTGAGTTTACTGCATGGATGGCTGATTACATCTGCATCAATCAGTTAGATTGCATCAACAATGGGTGATGCTTTTAACCAATCAGTTGAATGCCTTAAAAGGGGAAGTGATTTCAACATTCAGAGAGAATTTCCCAGCTCGTCTTTGGACAGCCAACTTCTCCCAGAAACTCATCAAGGACCTTTCATCAGCTTTCATTTGAGCCCCTGGCTTGCAGCCTGCCTGAGGAACCTGGGCTTGTGCATCCCCACGGTCACGTGAGAGACTCTTATAAATCTTATATTATTGACAGATATCTCTTGTTGATTCTGTTTCCTGAGAGAATCCTGACTAATACAGGGGTCATGTTTGGAAATTTCTCAGGCATGCTGATTATTATCTGTGGAAAAAAAGAAAGGTGATAATTTCCTCATTCAATTACATCCTCATTCATATTTTCATTGGTTCTACCAAGGGTTTTTGCTACTGTGAGGAACATATTCAAGGACATTGCTTTAGCCCCCTCCTCACCCCTGGTCAAATTACATGTTGCTTAGTATAAATTATTTATATTTGCCAAGTAAAAATTTTTTAAGAAAGTCATTAAAAGTAGGTTAGAATAATTTACCATATAGTTGTCTGCAATTTATGCATGATATAAAAAGAAATTACCTCACCAGTATGTAAAGGAGGGTTTCTTCTCTTTTTTATGGAATGGAGAAATTAGGTGGAAATATTTATTAGAATAAGAGGAGTTATTGTCCATGATACTCTGAATTGGTTGTAGTTTCCTGTGAATTGTTTTATATATATATATATATATATATTTGTGGAAACAATATTAAGACTTCCAGCTACTTTATTTATTTTTTCTTTTTTACTCTATTACATGATAGGTAACTGGAGTTGGCTGGAGAGGGAAGCAGACTTAAAAATTCTTTCTACAAGTCTTTTTTGAGGGAATGATATTGCCTATGACAATTAAATACATGTTCTACATAGTCAAGCTCATAACTAGGTCACTGACATTTTTAAAGAGACTTTAAATTAATCAGATTATTTGTTACCTGACTTTGAAGGCTCAATAGAGTGATAGTTACATCACAAAGTCTACTTGCTCTGATTTGATTGTTTATGAACAAATTGACTTGAAAATTCTTCATTAAGGGCAAATTAAACAGATACAATAAAATAAGCAGTGTCTTTTTTCTGGGAAAAAATGTGGAACTAAGTAGGTGAAATGTTTACTTACTTAGACATATGAAGAGAACTCATTTGAACAAGTTAATAGGGAAGCTTATAGTGGATGCCTACAGGTTTCAGGAAATTTGCTTACTTAAGAAAACACCTCTCTCATTTCAGAGGTGCTTTCATAAAATTGCTGTGGGATATAAAACCAGCTTTGAGGCAGATAAAGGTCACTTTCCCAAACAGTAATAAAGCCTTGTAGAGATGGGTCATTTGTCCAACTTGATGAATATTTCTGCTATTCTTCTGGCTGTCTATTACAATTTTGCCAAGTTATGGCCTTTTCTTCAATGACCAGCAGAGGTTGACAGGATATTTATGGGTCTTGAAATTTGTGTGAGGTTACAATTTGTATAATTAAATGAGAGTTAATTAAGTGTACAAGCCAAGAGTGCTGAATGGGAATTGATTTCATTAAAACTTATTTCAATACAGAAAATTAAGTTTTGAAGTTTGTATCATTATATATATATAGAGAGAGAGATAATTTGTTTACCCAATAAGTTTGCTGGTATAAAACCTATCTAATCACCAGCAGAAATAATTTGTTATTGAGTCTCCTCTTGCAACAGATTATTGTGAAATTTTACATTTATCAGGAAATAGAACAAATTAAATTCATGAACTTATATCTGGGAAAAACCTGGCAAGCCATGTGATGTTTTAAGTACTACTCTTAATTTATAATCAAAAGAATTACATACTTATTTCCATCATAAAAAATTAAACCTACCAAAAATGTAGAAACTTAAATTTCCTGTTTTGGTCCCCAAGCCAATTATTCTTCCCAGGGGTAAATTATTAAATGTATTGACTTCATATAATTTTCCTATTAATTGGTCACATATAGGAGCAGAAAACATATTTTGATATAATTAGGATTTTGCATGTTATGTTTTACCTGATTATTTTTCACTTAACATATTTCTGGAACATTTTCTAAAAAAGTTACAATATGCTTAATATTTTTTAATCTTTGCATCAATTACAGAATATACACTTACAACATTTTAAAATCTCTTCTTATAGATTTAATATCATTATCAAATAGTGAATAAAATTATTAGACATTTATTTTTCTCATAAGTGCAAAGAATTTCATGAACATTTCTCTCATGGTAATTAATTAATGAAAAAGATTTTAAATTTTTTCAAATGCCAAAAATTAGTCCTCCAAAAATACATGAAAAATTTGTACTCCTGCCAAAAACATCCCATTTACACATATTATTGGTTGTAGAGATTTCTTTTATTTATAATTTTTTATTAAACCTCATGGGAATAATTATCTCATTGTGGATCCAACTTGAAGCCATATTATTTTTAGTGATGTAGAGTATTGACTTACAACATATAGAAATGAAACATATTTGACAATATCAAGACATGGAAATAAAGCTGTATTGGAGTTAAATATGATGTGAAATGTAACATGAATTCATAGGAAGAAATGAAGATAATCAGAAATGATAAATGAGAAGGTTTATGTGAGAAATTCTATAAATGTATGCTTGCTCTCCTTTCTTCTTGCAGATTTTCTTAAATACACCACTTACATAAACTAATAATTATAACAATATATTTTGGAGCAAGTAACATAGGTTTGTGTAATCTGAAGAACAATAACAGTGCAATGAAAAGGGAACATGGATCTACATGGGAATGAATTTTCCAAATTTCTTTGAAAATAATTGAGTAAAATTTAGAGTAACTCTCATAATTTAAAACATATATTGTCAATCCATTCATATTAAATAGTTTCAGAAAACTGAGAGTAGAGGAAAATTTCAATGTGATAAAGAATATCTACAAAAAGTTACAGTTATCATCATACTTAATTGTGAGTGTTTTAGTTTCCTAGGCTGCTCAAGCTAATACCATGAAATGAATAGGATTAAACAATGGAAATCTATACCCTTACAGATTGAGACTGTGCAAAAGTCCAGATCAAGTCTCCATCAAGGTGATGCTGTCTTCCTGAAGTTATGTGTTCTTGGACTGGCTGCTTGTGACTTGGTACTTAGCTTGTCACCTGTCAAGATGCATGGTAGAATCTCCTGGTTTCTCCCTTCTCTTATGGGCTCTGCTGATGTTCAGCTTCTTGCTTCTTGAGACTTTCTCTCTTTGTTTGAATTTCATTCTTCTTAAAAAGTACTACAATATTATGATTACAACCCATAATGATTGAGGTGGGCTACACCTTAACTAAACAACCTCATCAAAAAGCCCTACATAAAAAGGGTTCACACCCACAGGAATGAAATAAATTTAAGATCATATTTTTCTGGGATACATAAAGCTTTGAAATGCCACAGTAGGATAATAGATGCTTTCCCCTTAAAACTGGGAAGGAGACAAGAATAATTTGCTTTTAGCATCCCTATTAAATAGCAGGCTGGAATTCTAAGCTAATGCAATAAGAAAACAGCAGGAAATAATTAATATACAGAATAAGAAGAAAGGCATAAAAGTAAATTTATTTGCAAAGAACATAATTAAATATGTACAAATTTCCAAATAAATTACAAAAACCGCTCATAGAACAAGTAACAATTATAGTAAAGTTGTAAGATACATGGTTAAAACAAAACATTAAATTGCCTTCCTGTTTACCAAAAACAAAAATTTAGGATTTAAAATGAAAAAAATATATAATTTATAATAGCAGCCAATAAATAAATACTTAAGTGTGAAGCTAACAAAATACTTAAAGTTCCATATGAATAAATTGCAAGGCTCTGATTAAAGAAATCAAGGACAATCTAAATAAATGGAGATATCACACATGCTCATGAATAAGACTCATTATGTTTATGTCAATTTTTCTAAACCTGGTCTACAAATTTAGTACAATTTCCACAAAAATGCCCACATTTTATTTTGACAAAAGTTTCCTTTCATTTCATTATTTCAAAAATCAACAAACAAGCAAAAGAATTTACTTCCTCAATCTGATAATGGTCAGAAGAGCACACAGAATCAAAATCTGTGGTGAAAGACAATGCCATTCTTTTAAAGTCAGCAACAAAAAAAGGATTTCCATTCTAGCCACTCCTATCCAAAATTTTACTGAAGGCTCTATCAAAAGAAATTAGGAAAGTAAAATAAATATAAAGACTCTACATTGAAGGGGAAAAATTAAAACAATCTTTATTCACAGACCATACAAATTTATATTTTAAAGACCCATAAATAAAATGTTAAATCTAATAATCATGTTTAGCAAGGCTATAGAATACATTAATATGCAAAATCAATTATATTTACATGCTGCATCATGAATAAAAATGAAATAGATTTTCTTGATAATGGACTTGATGAATGAAAGGATTTGTCCTAATGTTTGCCTCATGTATTTTGGGACACCCTTGTTAGGTGTATAAATGTTTATGATTGTTCTTTCTTCTTGATAGATTACCATTTTATTAATATATAATGTTTTCCATTTAAATTATATTTTGTCCAATATTAGTATATAACAATATAGCTACTGTTGCCTTTTATTGGTTATTGTTTCCATGTAAATTTTTTTCCAACCATTCACTTTCAACCTCCTTGTGTCTCTGGGTCTAAGGTGAGTTTCTTGTAGACAGCATATAAATGAGTCATAGTTCCTTATCCATTTTGCCAATCTGTGTCGCTTGATTGGAGAGTTTATTACATTAACATTCAATGTTATTATTGTCAAGGAATCACTTACATTAGCAATATTTTCTTTAAGCTTATATATGTCATGTTGTTTTTAACCCTCTTATCTTTTCAGATATTTTTACCAATAATCTTTCCTACACTTACCTCCAACCCTTTCTCTCTCGTCATTCCCTTTCAACCTGCAGAATTCCCTTTAGTATTTCTTGAAGGGCAGGCTTCTTGTTGACAATCTCCCATAAATTCTATAAATTCTATTTATCTGTAAATATTTTGAACTGTCCTTCATTTTTGAATGCCAGCTTTGATATAAAAAGAATTCTTGGCTGGAAGTTGTTTTTTTTTTTTTTTTTTAGCACCTTAATAATGTCATACCAATGACTTCCTCCCTCCATGGTTTCAGATGAGAAATCAGCACTTAATATTTATGAGCTTCCATTTTATGTGATGGACCTCTTTTCTCTTACTGCTTCCAGTACTGCCTGTCTTGAGCATTTGTTTATTTGACAAGTATGTGTCTTGGGGTAGGTCTTTTGGGGTTTAAACTCTTTGGCTTGTACTGTGCTTCCTGGATAGGTATGTCAGTGTCCCTCAAAAGAGTTGGGAAATTTTCAGGCATTATTTACTCCAAAACCCCTTTTGCTTCCTTTCCCCTCTCTTCTACCTCTAGAATGTCTATAATGCATATATTTGTGCAATTTGTGTGGTCATTCAAATCCCCATGTCCCTGCAGATTTTTTCTATCTTTTTATCTATCTGTTCTACTACCTGTTTGATTTCAGTTGTACTGTCTTTCATATCACTTATTCTTTCCTCTGCCTGTTCAAATCTGCTGTTATGAACTTTGAGTGTCTTTTTTATTTCTTTCATTGTGCCATTCATCACCATCATATCTATCATCTTTTTATCTATGTTTAAAATTTCTTCAGTATGTTCCTCCAGTATCTTCTTAATAGCATTAATCTCTTCCTTCATTACATTAAGTTGATTCATGATATTTATTTGGACATCCCTGATTAGTTGTTCCACTTTCTGCATCTCCACCTGTTTTTAGTTTGTTTGTTAGACTGGGCCATGTATTCCCTGCTTCGTTTTATGGCTTGTACTTTTTTGGTGATGTCTAGGCATCTGTTTACCTTGGTGTGCTTATTTGGTTGGTTAGCTTCTCTTTCTACTCTAGAGTTTTATTTTTTTAGTGTGTGTGTGTGTGTGTGTGTGTGTGTGTGTGTGGTAAGGTTCATTTTTGATACTTGTTTCCTCTTATTCTATACCCTTGCAGTTGTCTGTGTTCCCTTGAAAAAAAAAATATTAGGACCAGAGTAAAGGAAAGAGATAACAGAAAAAGAATAATAGTAATAATCATAAAAAGATACAAGAGGAACCATACAGGACTAGGAAATAGATAAGTAATACAAGTGAAAAACCAAAAAAAGTACAAAAGAATAAGAATAAAAAACTTGGATTAGAAAAATGAAACCAGGAACAAAATAGATAAAATATGGAATAAATAAAAGGACAAAATGATTGCTGAGAAAGAGGAAAAGAAAAAGAAAAAAGAAAAAGAAAGTCCAATAAAAAAAAGAGGTGGCATGAATGAAAAAAAAAACCAAAACAGAATATAGAAGATAAAAAATAAAGGAAAAAAATGAAATAAATTAGGTAGAAAAATAAGTAAAAGAAAAAGAAAGGAAATGAAGAAACAGGAACAACAACAAACAAGAAACAAAACAGGAACAACACACACACACAAAAGAAAAAAAAAAAAACAAAAAAAAACAGGAAAAACTGCCTTCCCTCTTTAGCCTCTAAGGAGTTTCTCAGGTTGCTGGTTCTCATCAATCAGTCACCTTTCAGTGTGTTCTTTGCAGGTAATGTACTCTGTTTTAGCAAATAAAATTAAGAAAAAAAATGGAACTGCAAAAATATAAATCTATAAAAAAATAACAGATACAAGAAAATCTATAACAAGTAAAAAATCTGCCTATATGTTCCCTGTCATAAGGTACCAGCTGGGTGCTTGATAACCTACTGGATCACTCTCTGGATCACTTCTGTAAGGACACCCAGGAATTGAACCAGGGACCTTGTATACACAAGGCAGGAATTCCTCCACTGAGCTCCACCAGCTCAACAGATTAAGCAGGCTTTAGATAACTTATCTGGCTCTATCTGCTCCATTTCCCTCAGGTTAAGGTTCTAACTGTTTGGCAACCATGTTGTTTTTGTGCCAGTCTCCACTCCCCATCTACTTTAGTTCCTCTCTCTCACAGATTGGCTGGGTGTGATAGCATGCCTGATTAGAAATCCTCTCCCCTCTCCCTTTGGCCACCTCAGGGCCAATTGTTCAGGGACACTCTGAGATTGAAAGGGGCCTCAGATAGCCAAACTCACCAAAAAGAAACCACTCTCCACCCTCCACCAGACCCTTCTTCCTGGGGAATGCTCCTTCCCACTCTGTTGGTTACATTGAGTCTGTGGATTTACCCAAGCTATTTGCCTTGAAGGTGGTGTACACATGCTGTTTCCAGCCACAAGGGTGAGTAACTCATGGTTTTCCTTTGGCTTCTTTACCTGTCTAGTTCCTTTCTGAATGATGCATAGTACTTTCCCATTCTATATATCTCCAAAGCAGCTTTCTTGGATAGGTTTTTGCCATTTGTGCATTCTTTTTTGGTGAGGGAGTTGGACTCTACTTACCTACTTTGATGCCCTTTTCACAGAAGGGTGAAAGGTTTTGATTTGAATGAAATTCAATTTGTATATTTTTCCTTTGTTGTTCATGTTTTTGGTGTCATTTCTAATAATTCACTGCTAAATTAAAGGTCATAAAAAATGTCTACTTTGTTTTCTTCCAGGAGTTTTATGGTTTTGCCTCTTAGATACATTGTTGATCTATTTTGAATTAATTTTTGTATGTAGTGTGAAGAGACAAATTTTATTCTTTGTATGTAGATATCCAGTTTTCCTAGAACCATTTGTTACAGAAAATTCTTTCCCCATTGTGTGTGCTTGAAACTTGTTGAAAAACAATTGGCAGTATATGGTGCTTAATTTATGAACCCTCAATTCAATTATTTTGTTCTATATGTCTATCCTTGTGCTTGTACCATATTTTGATTACTGTAGCTTTGTAATGAATTTTACAATTGAATGGAATTTGCAATGGAATAATTTTGGTAATAAGAAACAATAAAGTACTAAAACATGCTAGATCGTTTTGAACTTTAAAAACATTATTATGCATAGTGAAAGAAGCTAGTAATAATATAATACATGATGCTATTTATAAGAAATCTGATGAATAGACAAATATATATATTAAGAAAATATATTAGCAGTTGCTAAGAGTTGGGGTGGTGGGAGATGGGGGAGGCATGAGGAGTGACTGATAACAGGTATACATTTTATTTTTCTGGTGATGAATATATCCTAAACTTAGACTTTGGTAGTGGTTGCACAAATCTGTGTTTATAGTAAAATAATCAAATTGCATCCTTTAAATAGGTGAATTCTACTAAAATATAGGGTTTATATCTCAACAAAAAATGCTAAGGAAATGATAGAGAAGTAGAGGGCAAAAATAATATAGAGAACATACACAGAAAAAAACAATAAAGAAAATACTTGAAACTTCTGTAATCCTCTTTTCTACACCTGGAAATCTGACCAGCTTGTTATTTATTATTTTTTTCTCTTCAAATTATCCTCAGAAACAAAGAAACATCAGTTGTTTGGTAAAAGCTTATCATAGAATCATACAGATTTCCAAAATGAAGGTGTCTTAACCATTGTATGTATATAACATTTTGTTTATCCAGTCACCTTATGATGCTTGCATTGAATCTGCCTTTGGTAATTGTGCATAATGCCACTAGGATCATTGGTATGGAAATATATTTATGAGTGTATGCTCTCAATTATTTTGCATCTACTTAGAAGAAGAAGGATTTCCAGGTTATGTGGTAATTGTTTTAACTTTCTGAGGAACCTCAAACTACTTCTACAGTGCCTGAATAATTTTGTATGCCCATCAATAAAGAATGAATGTTCCTATTTCTCTATATCCTTTTTTTAATCATAATATAATGCATAGTCTATATTTAAATTTCCCCAATTGTTCCAATAATTTTTTAAAATTTATTGAAGTATATCACTCATACATGAACATACATAAACAAGAAGTGTATAGCAATAGTTGTAACCTTACAAAATAAACATACATAACATCATACAGGGATCTTATACCTCACCCTACCATCAATATCTTGCATTGTTGTGAAACATTTTTAACTAATAATTAAAGAGCATCCTCAAAATACTACTATCCAAAGTATTTTCCCCCAAACCACCCTATTATCATTATTATTTTGATATCATTTATACACAAAAATACATAAACAGTAAATGTATAATAAAAGTTGTGAACTTACAAAGCAAACATTCATAACATCATACAGGGGTCCCATACATCAACCCTCCACCAACACCTTGTATTGGCATGACACATTTGTTACAAGTTGTGAAAGAATATTGTCAAACTCTTACTGCTAATTATCCTTCTTATCTTATATTTGGTGTATTTTTTCCCCAACTCATCCTATTATTATTTTTAAAATATATTTTTATGACAGAAGTTGTAAACTTACAAAACAATCATGCACTTGTGCAGAATTCCCAAACAACACCCGTCTATCAACACACCACACCATGGTGGAACATTTGTTACAGATTATGAGATAATATCATCTGATTATTATCAGGTCTATAGCATACATTTGGCACACATTTTCCATATTCCTCCACTATCAACACAGTACATCTTTGGCATAGATGCAAGAATATTACATTATTACTGTTAATCACAGTCCATAGGTCACTCCATTTGTATTTTCCCCATGCCTCTCCACATTCCCACCACCCTGCAATAGTGATGTTCATCTTCTCTAGCTCAAAAAGGACTGTCTTGCATCTGTACCATCAACCACAATTCTCATTCACCTCTGTGTTTACTATGCTATTCAGTCCCTAGATTATTATCTAGTTTTCTGTCAATTGACATTTACATCCCTAGACTACCATTTTCAGTTACATCCCCATTTATAAACCAGCTGTTACTCACTATAATGTGTTACCATCAACACTGTAAATTTCCACACTTTTACAGTAAATCTAATTAAAGCTTCTACATACAATATCAGTAATCCATCTCAGTCCTCCTTTTATCTCCTTTAAAAATCCACCACCTACCACCATGTCTTGAAGACATTTTCCTACATTTTCTTATAGAAGCTTTATGGTTCTTGTTTTTATGTTTAGGTTTTTTATTCATTTTGAGTAAATTTTTGTATAAGGTGTGAGATATGGGTGGGTCTTCTTTCCTTCTTTAGCCATGGATATACAGTTTACTCAGCACCGTTTTTTGAATGGACTGTTCTGACCGAGCTAGGTGGGTTTGACAGGTTAGTTAAAAATCACTTGACCATAGATGTAAGGGTCTGCTTCTGAACCATCAATATGGTTCCATTGGTCTATATGTCCATCTTTATGCCAGTACCATGCTGTTTTTTACCACTGTAGCTAGGTAATATGACTTAAAGTCCAGAAATGAGAGTCCTGCAACTTTGCTTTTCCTTTTTAAGATGCTTCTGGCTATTCAGGACCCC
This sequence comes from Cabassous unicinctus, assembly GCA_029593785.1. Taxonomy (NCBI): domain Eukaryota; kingdom Metazoa; phylum Chordata; class Mammalia; order Cingulata; family Chlamyphoridae; genus Cabassous; species Cabassous unicinctus. Next base: position 23,811 of record JAQZBX010007377.1, on the reverse strand, counting down.
TTACCCTTCCAAATAAATTTGATAATTATGTTTTTCATTTATTTAAAAAATGCTAGTGGAAATTTTATCTGGATTGCATTGAATCTGCATATCAATTTGAGTAGAATTGTCATCTTAATGATATTTAGTCTTCCAATCTGTGAGCATGGAATGTTCTTCCAATGATTTAGGACTTCTTTTTATTTCTTTTAACAATAAGTTGTAGTTTTCTGAAAACAAGTTCCTTACATTTTTGATTAAGTTTATTTCTAAATATTTGTGTTTTATCAGTCATATTTTATTTTCACCACTCTTTTGTCACTTTTAGTTACTTTTATTCATATAATCTTCATTTCTAGACTCTCTTCCAGGCTGCTTTCTCCTGTCTTTTCTTTTCAAGCTGTAGCACACCCTTTAGTATTTCCTGCAAAGCAGGTATCTTGATTACAAACTCTATCAATTTCTGTTTACTAGTGAATATTCTAAATTCGCCCTCATTTTTGAAAGACAATCTTGCCGGAGATAAGATACTTGGCTGGAAATTTTCTCTTGCAGTATCTTAAATATATCATACCACTGTCTTCTCACCTCCATGGCTTCTCATGAGAAATAAGCACTTAATCTTATTGGGTGTCCCTTATATGCTATGCATTGCTTTTTCTCTTGCTGCTCTCAGAATTCTCTCTTTGTCTTTGACATTTGACATTATGATTAGTATGTGTCTTAGAGTTGTTCTATTCAGATTTTTTTCAGATGAGAGTATGTTGTGCTTCTTGGACATGGATATTTATATCCATCAATAGGGTTGGGGGATTTTCTACCATTATTTCTTCAAATATTCATTCTGCCCCTTTTCCCTTCTCTTCTTCTTCTGGGATACCCATGGCATGTATGTTTGCACATCTCTTGCTGTCATTTAGTTCCCTGAGACCTTGTTCACGTTTTCCCAATCTTTTGTTCTTCTATTCTTTGTATGCTCACTTTCAGAGGTCATTTCTTCAAGCTCACCAATCCTTTCTTCTGCCTCCTCAAATATGCTATTATATGATTCCAGTGAATTTTTAATTTCGTTTATTTCACCTTTCATTCCCATAAGTTGTGCTATTTTTCTATGTATGCTTTCAAATTCTTTTTTGTGCTCATCCAGTGTCTTCTTAATATCCTTAATTTCTTTAGCCATCTCATTGAATTTATTAAGGAGGTTTGTTTGAAAATTTATGATTAGTTGTCTCAACTCCTTTATGTCATCTAGAGGCTTATCTTGTTCCATTAACTGGGCCATACTTTCCTGTTTCTTGGAGTAGATTGTAATTTTTGGTTGGTGTCTTGGCATCTAGCTTACTAAAGTATTTATTCTGGGTGCAGTTTTTCTCTTTACTTTAAGGCTTCCTGCCATTTCTCACTTGCTGGTTGTGAGATAGAAGCCAAGGATGTAGTTGGTGCTATAAGCTGTGGAGACTCAAGCTGCCCTCAGTGCCCTAAGGACTGATGAAGCTTCTCCTAACTTTCTCCTTTGCCAGGGGTAGGGACAGAGCCACATCTGTGTGGAATAATCCAAGTCATGCAGTCCTAGACTGTAGTTGCCCAGGGAGACTGATGAAGCTTTGGCCTCTTTCTTTCCTGCCTGGGGTAGGGATGGAGCTGAAGATGTGGGCAGCAGTCCATGCAGTGCAGGTCCAAGATGATTGCAGTTGCCCCAGTAGAATTCTGATTATTCAGTCTGTGCCAGCCAAATGTACCTGCAGTTACCTGGATAGGCTGTTACAGGGCCCACTAGCTTCCTCGCTCCTAGAGGTGGGGCTGAAGTCTAGGCTAGGACTGCAGGTCAATCTGGGTGAAAGAAATTGGTCTCTACCATCACCATGATTTTCAGTCAGCCCGGCTTCCTCTCATGTCGGGGTAGACTCAAAATGGTGGCTACAGGCCTCCTTCTGACTTGGACAAGTTCAAAGTCCAGCTTTTCTTAGGCTTATACTTTAGCCAGCTGAACTGCTCAGTCAGTAGCTGACATTCGTGCCCAGCTGTCTCTTCCTCCCCTGTTTTGGGGAAATGGAGCTTCCAGTTCCTGCCATAGAAAAGCTCCTTGGGTGGCTTGCAATGCCCAAGTATAATGATCACCGGCCTCCATGGCATGGCCTGTTATTTCCCAGAGAGGCTGTTGCAGCTCCCCATAGCTTCCTCCCTGCCCGAGGTGGGCCTGGGGCTTAGGCTAAAGCTACAATCTTATCTGGATGGAAAGAAGCCAGTCCTTACCAGAACTGTGATTTTCAGTCAGTCCCACTTCCCCTGGTGTCAGGCCTGGATTTAAGAAAGTGGCTACCGGCCTCTTTCTGACTTGGATAGGTTCAAACTTTAGCTGTTCTTAAGGATTATACTTGAGCCCACCAAATTTACTAATCAGTGGCTCAAGTTGGTGCCCAACTGTCTCTTTCTCCCCTGTTTTGGGGAAGTGGAGCTTCCAATTCCACCTGTGGAACAGCTCTCATGCTGGCTTGTGCCTCCAGTGGAGGATGGGCTCTGGCCTCCCTGGAGTGGAGTGCTCTACTTATGAATCTTCTGTGCACATGGGCAGACTCCTCCTTCCACTTTTTCAAGGATGCTGCAGGATACACTTCTGGTATCCTGGAGCCCCCAAACAAGTTCTTTAGTTAGCTCTGGGTGATTACTAACTGCCCTGTTGCAGGAGATGATTCTAGGAACACCTTTCTCTGCTTGCTGTTTGTCCTCTCCATATCCTTTGTAACACTTGTTAATTTTTGTTTTTTTAATACTTACAATCCTAGTTCGTGTGAAATGGTGTATCACTATTATTTTGATTAATATCTAATGATGTTGAGCATCTTTTCAAGTTCTTGTTAGCTATTTTGCTTCTTTGGAAAAATATCTATTCAAGTCTTTTGTCTATTTTTAATTGTATTATTTGCCTTTTTTGTTGAGTTGTAAGATTTCTTTATATATTCTGCATATTAAACCCAACATTGCAATGATGGATACAGGACATTATACATTTTGTTATAAACTATAAAATTCTGTGGGGTAGAGTTTAAAATATAATATGAACTATAATCCATGGCTTTAGCAATGTTTCAATATGTGTTCATCAATTTTAACAAACATACCACACTAATGAAATATGTTGTTACTGTAGGAAAGTGTGGGAGGGAGTGAGAGTGGGGTATATGAGAACCTGCTATATTTTTAATGTAACACTTATGTAATCTAAATCTTATTTAAATATACATAAAATTTATATAAAATAAATTTAATTTTTTTTAAATGTTAAAAATAACCCTTATTGTATATATGGCTCCAAAATATGTCCTTCTATTCTGTAGTGTTTTCTTTTAAATTTAATGATGAAGTCCTTCAATGCACAAATGATTTAATTTTGATAAAGGCACATATATGTATTTTTAATTTTGTTACTTATATTTGTTACTTGTGTCTTCCTTGTTTCATAAACCTGAAGATTTGAAAAGTTCTGGAAGCTAAACTAAAAGTTCTCTGGAAGTTCTCTGGAAGAAGAGAAAAAGATAGGGAAGGCCTTCAGGCTTTGTTGCACATCTGCCTTATATCCATCAGGATGAATATTGGCCCTGAAAGGCAGAAAAAGGACACACAGCTTGGGACTCCTTTCCAGCTACTGTCAGAGGATCATACTGCTTTTTATCCTATTACATCCTCCACACCATTCTCCAGAATAGTGAGAAGTTAGAGCCACAAGGCAGAGGTGTGATGTGATAGAAGTACACATAGAAGAGCTTAATACACATGGATGACAATCATTGGGTAAGACCTGCAGAACCTGATACTCACACACTGGAGGTTAGTGCGCAGTGCCTAACACTGGTTGGTCCACCTGTATCATTGGACATAGTAATGGGATGCTTTCAAGGGATCCTGAAAACTCCCATATAACAGGGGCATCCAGGCTGGGTGGCCTCAGAAAGGAAAAATAACTTACTGTAAATAAGCCAAGAGAAGTGTCTCCTGAAGAATGTGGGTGCATGACCAACGTGTCAGGAGGAGGAGTTACTGCTCAATTTTCCTGTCTCTGATAGACTTATACCTTCAGTAACCTGGAACAAGACATCTTTGTCCATCTGACCCAGGCCATCATGGATGTCTGGATCCACCACATGATCCCTCACAAACTTTTGACTCTTTGCTAAATCTGGATCAGTGATCAAGGATCTGATCTTTCCTGACTTACTTTTTGTCTGACACCAGGAAGTCCCTGCAATGAGGATAACAGCACCACCATTTTTTGTACATTCTTCTTCTGCAAATGTCACCACGTAACAACTCTAGATGAAATGAAACTGGTGAAAGGCTCAATCATCTTTCCTTTTTTTCATCCAGATGCATCGTATGATGTGCAATCTACCAGACACCTTGGGTAGCATTTCTGTGTTCACAGCATAACATCTTCAAGCTCAGCAAAAATCATTAGACTCTAGAAAAAGTAATATCTGGTAATCGTACTGACGTACACTTACTCCTATCCCAAAAAGGAGGCATATGTACTCTCTGAAACATGAGTTAATATCTCAGGAGAGAGGGAATAGACAGTAAATAAAATCCAATAGCAAGCCCACTGGCTGCATGGTGTACAAACAGATTCTAAGTGGGACCTCTTCAGCTGCCTCCAATAAGGCAGGAGAGCATGGATGCAACCATTACTTCAGATAGGGCTGATCGTCCTCCTTGGAGTAATTGTATGCATAGGTGAATCTTTCTTACTGAGGTGTAGCTGCTGGTGTTCCCAAAATAATACTATCACCATAGGTGAAGGTGATAGGCCTATGGACCTAATCCATCTGCTTCTCCATGATCAAAGTAGAAGGTGGACTTGTATTAAAGAAAAATAGTGTGGAGGAGTAAAAAGGCAAAAGGGTGGACTGTTAGGGAAATCTCAGGAATCTGTTAAGCAGCCATCACCCATACCCCACCTACTTCCACCTCCTTCTCTGGGGAAATCATGTACACACACTGTAAATTGTCATCCTCTGGCCTTCACCTACCCCCACTTCCTTTGCTATTGTGTGACCTTCCACAGCCATGGAAAATGTTAGGACTATGAATGCCTGACCAGACCTTAAGCATGAAAACTAGAAACAAACAGCCCCAGATGCTAATCAAGGCAGGGAAGCTCAATGGCAGACCCCATCTCCCAAAGTAGATAAAAATCACACTCAAACAGTACAGATTTGTCTCCCTTCTCTGACACAAAGTGGGATATATGGTGTTGCCATCTAATGTCCTTGACACTAACAGTTTTGGTCACCCTGGAAGACTGCCAGCAATGAGATATCTTTCCCTGCTCTTTTGGACACTGTGGGCTATATTAGCAATGAGGAATGTATTTGCCCTTCTGTTCTCTTTGTGCTGTACAAGTAAGAGATAGATTTGTCACCTTTCTCTGATATGAATTCAGTTGTGTGAAGCTGCCATCAATCAATTCCAACCTGGAGCAGTCAGCCTCCTGGCCTTGATGGGACTTCTTGCCCTGCTCTTATGGACTCTTTATGCTTTGGCAGTAATAAAGAGACCATTTACTGTGTCTGTTTTGTCCATGAGTCTGTGTTCACAGGACACGTTGTTGTTGCAACTCACTCCATAAATGTCATATATATTTACAATTATTATATCTTCTTGTTGAATTGGTTCCTTTATTTGTATATAGTGTCCTATGATCTCTTGTAGCAATTTTGTCCTAAAGTATATTTTATCTGATATTAGCATAGCTACCCCAGCTTTCTTTGTTTACTGTTTGCACAAATTTATTTTTCATGTTTTCACTTTAAATCTACTTGTGTCTTTGAATTCAATGTATCCTGTTGAAAGCATATATTTAGTGCATGATTTTATATGTTTTGCCAGTATCTGCCTTCTCACTGGAGAGTTTAGTCCATTTACATTTAAAGTATCTACTGATAATGCAACTTACTTCTTCGATTTTGCTGTTATTTTTTTCATTATGTTTTTTCCCCCTGATGTCTTCTATTACAAACTAATTTCCTTTTTATTAATAGTCTTTTGTAGTGACTAATTAATAAAAAACATTTAAAAAAATAATTTTGATTCCTTTCTCAATTAATTCATTGGAGGTTTTGCAGATTTTTTTTTTTTCTGGTTGACATGAGGCTGACACATAACATCTTAAAGCTATAACATTCTCATTTGATTTGATACCAACTTATCTTCAATATTATATACAAACAATATTCTTAAACCCCCTTGTACACCCCCCACTCTTTTGTTCTTATTGCAAATTATATCTGTACACATGTTTCCTAAATCATAAATTTATCATGACATTTTATGGACTTCTATTTTGGCCCTGTAAGAAATTAAAAGTGTAGTTAAAAACCAAAAACTACAATACAATAGAACTAGTGTTTATACTTACCTAAGTGCTTAACTTTGCTGGAGACCTTTATTTCCTTATGCTTTTCAATCTACTCTCTTGTGCACTATACTTTCAATCTGAAGAACTCCCTTTAACATTACATTTTTATCTAGTAATGTCTTAATTTCTCTATCATTTTTGAAAGACAATTTCACTGCATATAAAAATCTCAGTTGATAAATATTTTGCTTATCACATTGAAAGTTTCATAGCACTATCTTCTTGCATACATAGCTTCTGATAAGAAATAGATAATTAATCTTATTGTCACTAATTTATATATGATACATTGCTTCTGTATTGCAACTTTCAAGACTCCCTCTTTGTCTTAGCATTAAGTAATTTCATTATAATTTGTTTGGGCATGGATCTCTTTGAACTTATCCTCTGGCAATTTTTGGCTTCCTGGATTTGTATATTAATTAAATTTGGGATGTTTCTTGCCATTATTTCATTGAATATTCCTTCTCCTTATTTTCTCCTTTTCTTTCTTGGACTTCCTTAATGTATATGTTGTTATTCTTGCCTGGTTTCTACATGGATCTTGACTGTTAATTTTTCTCATTTTTTCTTTCTGCTTCTCAGCCTAAATCATTTCAATTTTCCTAATTTCATGTTCTTTGATTCTCTCTTCTCTCAGTACCAATCTTATATTGAACTTTTAAATTCATTATTCTGGTCTTCTCTGTTTTTTTTTTGTTTGTTTGTTTGTTTTTGTTTAAATATTACTCCCTCTTTATTTTTATATTTTGGGAGTCACCTACCATTTTTCTTATTTCTTTGATTTTTGTCCATATTTTTCTTTAGTTCTTTCAGCATATTTAAAGCTTTTTAAAAAGTCTTTGTCTGCAATCATCAAATTCTGGTTTTCTTCATTGATGATGTCTGATATTTTATATTGTTCCTTTGGGTGGGCCATCATTTTCTGTCTCTATATTTTACTTGTACTTTTTAAATTACACAGTTTCCATTGTTAAACCTGACACATATCATGTTATCTGTTTTTAGTAGCCTTGCAAACTAAATCTCACACTCTTGTCACTCTGAAATAGACTTTACACTCCACAAAAGCTCTATCATAGTTCTTAAATCTGGTAATCTTCTGCCCCAGAAAACTGTATATTAATATTTCTTACACTGATTTTATCTGTTTGCAAGCTGCTTCTGTTTGCAGGCATGTTCTGGGTTGGCAAGACAGAAGAGACAGTCCTGGTTCAGTCCTTTAGGCCACTACCAGATAGATTGGCACAGATATACATGCCCATAGCAATTAATCTTCTCCCTCAGGATGGGACTAGGGATCCATACGAGTACAGGTCTGCTCCATGTCTAGCCAGGGAGGGATTGGTGAGGAGCCAGTAAGGGCAACACAGACTGTTTATTGCCATTTTAATGTTGCATTTTTTCTTGTTTTAGTGCCCTCCTCTTTAGTGCAACCTTTAAGTCTGTGTGTATTTGAGGTCTGAGGAAGAAGTCTGCCAGTTTTTGACAGTTGTTCAAATATTTTCTGGAGGAATGGAAGTCAGGGGTGTCTCATGCTACCATCTCTTACTACTGTTGACCAGATATCCTGCAATTGATATTTATTCAGGGAGCCATGATATTTCAATAGGGAAATAACAGACTTTTCCAAAAATAGTGGTGTGAAAAATGGATATGTACAAACAAATTAATGAAGTTGAACTCCTATTTAAAACAAAAAAATAATTTAAAAAGGAATTAAACCCTTAATACAAAGGAAAGAAGTATATTTTTAGAGAAAATATAAGAGCAAGTCTTCATGATGATAGATTAAGCAATAGATTCTTATATTTGACATGAAAAACACAAGCAACAAAGATGTTTATAAAGATAAATTATAGTTCATAAAATATAAACCTTTTGTGGTCAATGAACACTATGAAGAATGTAAAAGGAAATTGTTTGAATGGAATAAAATAGTTTCAATCGAATAGCTGATGAGGAAGTTCTATCTAGACTATACTGGTTTGGGATTTATAGCTAGAAAATATAAAGAACTCTTATGAATGAACAATATATAACTATATACTTAAAAAGAAAAAAAAATTTGAATAGACATATCTCCAAAGATGAAATAGTTAACAAGGATATGAAGATATTGTCCACATCATTATTCATTATCCCACAGAAATACACTTTAAAATGAGGATGATGTAAAAATTTTATTAAATCACTAAAAGACTAAGAAGGTTGTTACAGCTGACACAATGAATGTTGAAGCCCTTCAGACAGAATGGGTGCAATAAAAGATTGATGCACCAATTCATAATGGAAAATTACAAAAGTGAAAATGGTTGATAATAAGGTAAATATTTAAGTCTTTTATGTGTTTTTTCATTCTTTTAATAAAATAATTGAATTTAAACCCAAATATTATAAAGCATTTTTTATTTATACATAAGAAAATTAATATGTATGACAACCATGACACAAATGGCAGAGAACAAAAGTGTAATACAGTATTCTTATGTTACATATAGTATTTTACATATATACATAGATATTATGATTGGCATTATTAAATAATAAGTGATATATCCATATTGTAAGGTAGAACAAACATTTTAAAAAAAAACACTTAAAATGAAGTAAAGATGATGATACAATAAGCCAATAGTGGAGAAAAAATGGAATATTAAAATATTCAATTTTTGGAAAAAAAGGTAGAAAAGGAAGAAATCAGGCCAAATATAAAACAAAAAGCCACATGATATTTAAAAATCCAAAATTTATATAATTACATTAAAATAAATGGACTGAACACTCTGAGAAAAAAAATATAGAGATTTTCAAACTTGATCAAATCTAAAACAAATTATGTGCTGTATAAAATGGATTTCCTTTATATAGAATTATAAACAGGCTGAAAGGGAAAGGTTGGATGAGACAGACAGTGAAAATAATAGTCATAGAAAAATGGGTTTGTCTATACTAATATCAGACAAATTAGTATTTATGGCAAAGATACAAAGATATTTCACAAAAATAGAAGGTAAATAATAAAAAAAGATATAAGATTTCTAAATATGTATTTAACACATAACAGATTCAAAGACCTTGAAGAAAACCTGACAAACCTATAGTCAGAAATATGCCCTATAATATAACGTGACATTACCATATTTCTTTCTCAGTAATTCATAGAATATGTAAATAAAACACGAGCAAGTAAATAGAAGACTTGCACAATAGCATCAATCAATTTGAATCAATTAAAATGTATAGATTACAGATTATGAGATAATCTGTAACAAATGTTCCACCATGGTGTAGTGTGTTGCTGAAGGGGTGTTGTATGGGAATTCTTCACATATGCATGATTGTTCTGTAAGTTCACAAATTCTGTAATAAAAATATATTTAAAAAATAATAATAGGGCAGGTTGGGGGGAAAATACACCAAATATAAGATATGGATTATAGTTAGTAGTAATATTTTTATATTCTTTCATAATTTGTAACAAATATCTCATAACATTGCAAGGCATTGTGATGAGTTGATATATGGTATGCCTATATGATGTTATGCTTATTTGTTTTGTAAGCCCACAACTTTTACTACACACTTATTGTTTATGTAAGTTCCTATATGAATTATAAACTTCAATAAAATGAAAAAAATAAAAATAAAAATACCAAAAAAGTATAGATTACCACAAATTATTATTGCAGAATTAGCATTCTTTTGAACTTCAAATCAAACATTTAGCAATTTAAACCGAAGGCTAAGGCATAAATCAAAAAAGTTAATATACTTTATTTTTTATTTTATTTTTATTTTTTGAAAAATAATTAGATTATGTTAATGTTACATAAAAAATGAAAAGGATTCCCATATGCCCCGCTACCTACCCCTCCTTCATATTCCCACATTAACAACATCCTCCATTACTGTGGTATATTTGTTACAATAGATTAACACATTTTGAAGCATTGCCACCAACCATGGTTTATAGTTTACATTGTGGTGTACACTCTCTCCCACACACTTTTGCAAGTTATAACAAGATATAAAATATCCTGTATCTGTCATTGCAATTCCATTCAGGACAATTCCCAAGTCCCAAAAATGCCCTCAACTTACACCTATTTTTCCCTCTCCCTCCCCTCAGAACCTCCAAAGGCCAATGCCTCCACATCAATGATAAAAATTCTTAAATTGCTAGAATCACAATAAGTCTAAAGTAGAATAACAGTAAATCTACTCTAGTCCATCATTCATTCCCAAAATCTGAGGATTCTTTGATGGTGGTGCCCACTCCACCTCTAATTTAGAGGTGGCTTAGGTTCCATGGGGCAGATGGATGGAACAATCTTGCTTGAAATTGCATACTTTCTCTGTTCTTTGAGATGGTTGTTGTCCATTATCATCTCTTTGTTAGTTGTCCTGGTTGAGTCCAATGAAGTGGAGCGTAGGTGTGGAAACTCTGTTGAGATTCAGGGTCCAACTGTTATGTGGACAGCCCAAAGATTTTAAGTCTATTGGACATACACCTATCAACTCTAGTACTAACTATAATTTCAAATAGAAAGGAAACCTTCTAGTTGAAATGTGCCCTGTCACACAGGGCAGCATAAATTCCAAAGTAGGTCCCACTGGCAAGGCACTGAATTCCTGAGCTGTCTGCCATGTCTACAGTGTCTGTATATCTCCAGAGCCCTCAAGAGCCCCACTATTTGAGGCAATATTTACTTTGCAGTCAATGAGATCCTGCTGAGACATGCATAAGCATAACTTATGGAGTGATCTCCTGGTTTATTTGTCTTTATCCTTTCCCCCTTTTTGTCAAGGTCTTTTTCCAGTTTCATTGATGGCTGATGCTTGGTAATAATCTTTCAGTGCCAGGGAGGCTCATCCATGGGAGTCATGTCCTAAAGTGGGAGAAGGTAATGCAGTTATATCCTGAGTTTGGCTTAGTGACAGGCGACCTTTCAGCAACAAGGAGGCCCTCAGGAGGTAATTTTTAGGCACTCTATATTACTAGACAAAGTTTCAATTTTAAAAGTAAAGGTTCATAAATCCAGTCATCAATCAAGGCCCATCAGTGGACCATCCTTCTTTACCTGTCACTGTCCCTGTCCTTGGGGGATTCTTGCTGTACCATTAGAGAATGTGGCAGATGTCCCCAGGATGGGAATTCAATATTCTTTCAGCTATTGTGTGAATCTCCTCCCATTGTGACAATGCCCAGTTAACATTTGAACACATTCATGTCTTATAGGTGTGCACCAGGTGAACCTCCTCCAATGCATTCCCCATCACTGACACCCCAAACCAATGATCTGACCTTGTCACAGTTATAACCCTTCTGTGATCCAAAACATCTCCAAAATTGAGGCCAACAAAATAACCAAATACAATTAATAAGAAAATGAAATAGTGATGATGATTTTAAAATAATAAAATATGAAAAAATTAAAAATAAATTTGAAATAAAAAGTGTATTTTTTTAAAAAATTGACATTATATCTTTCATCACTGTAAGATCAGTTTTCCTGTATGTACAGTGACATTTTCTTTCATTTATTTGCCCAGTGTCTTTTTTTTTTTTCATTTTGTCTTCGAGAAGGTTACAGAAAAGTCACATAAAGAATATATCAGAGTCCCTTATACTGAAGATCCTCCCCCATTCCCCTTTTTCCTATTAATAACATTTTACATATGGATGATACATTTGTTACAATTGATGTACAAATATTGAAACATTACTACTAATGGTCAATGATTTATATTATGTTTCACATTTTGGATAATACACTTTTATAAATTTTCATGAAATTTGACATGGCCTGTATCCATCATTGCAGGATCATGTAGAACAATTGCATTGCCCCCCAAATGCTCCATGTTTCATCTATTTTATTCTTCCCTCCCTGTCCTCTCGGGACCCTTGGAAAACACCAAGCTTCAGTTCTTGAAGAACAAGAATCTTAGTTACTTGCAACAACATTGAGGACTTGACATACTGGCTTGACCTTCCCTATTAGGCACTGCTATGCTATTAAAACACACCTGCCCCTCTATTTGAGAACATAGCAGGACACCTTCCTGCTCAATATGTGGGTCTCCACCCACTGATACTACATACTATGACAAGATGATCACTCACTCCCTAGAAGCCTGCCCCAGGTATGCCCTGTTCCAAATATCCCCCACATCCAATACCCTAAACCAGTAACCCTCCCTTGCCATATATGTGAAGAGTACATTCCCAACATTGTAGTTTCAACCACATACCCAGAAATTCCCAGAGTTCACCTGCTCCCTCCCCCAACCCTCCCCCAAGTTCAAGGAGCAGTCCAACACCCCCTCCCCACCCTACCCCCTTCACAAACCACCACTGCCAAACCCAATAGTATCACTGCACCACTGTCATGCCCATCCACTGCACAACTACACACTTCCACCTTATCATAGATTTTGCCCATATGTCCATTGGCTGACAACCTTCTTCTCCCTTTCTCTCTCCTGTAAACCTGTCTTCCAGACTCTAGCTCTGTGAGTCTACTAAAATTGCTTAATTCATATAAGTGAGATCATATAGTGTTTGTTCTTCAGTGCCTGGCTTGCTTCACTCAACATAAGGTATTCAAGATTCATCCATTTTATCCCGTGTGTTAATAACAAATTTTTTTGTACAGCTGAGTAATATTCCACATTGTATGTATGTACCCACTGTTGGGTATATACCCAAATGAATTGAAAACAGGGACAAGAACAGACATATGGATATCAATATTCATAGCAACATTATTCACTATTGCCAAAAGTTGCAAACAACCCAAATGTCCATCAACAGAGGAATGGATAAACAAGTCAAATCTTGATACCTTTAACATGATTGAAATCATACAAAGCATGTCTCCAATCACAATTGAATGAACATTTAATTCAATAAAAATATCTGGAAGATCCTAAAATATTTGGAATTTTACTACTTTGCTTTTAATCAACCAATGGGTCAGAACATATTTAAGGAATAAATTAGAATTATAATGAAAACAAAACATATCAAAGTTTGTGGAATCATTCAAAAGAATGTAATTTTCTGGACACTGAATGTTTATATTATGAAAGAAGAAAGATAAAAAATGTGTTATTTAAGCTTGCAGCTTAGAAGATATAGATAGAAGATTGCAATTGTGCAGAGACATTTTCAGTACAATAACTTCTAACATAAATTGAATTAGTAATCTAATTTTTAACAAGATATCCTATACTATTTCAAATTAACTACATTTGTGGGTTTGGCAATCATATTGGTTTCAGTTTAACATGCTCAATTAATATCTGCTGATGGGTAAATTTGCCCATCTGCTATTTTACAATACTAGCTAGGGAAAGATTCCTCAGTCACTATTGTAACCATTCCCATAATAAATTTACCTAAATTAGACACAACCACTTGCCCACTCAAACATTCCCATTTCATCTAACCTTTCCTTTTGATTCCATCAAAATTTTCTTCATCATATTCTACCAATCTAATGATAGCCCCTGTTAGAACTTCTTGTATAAGTTTTAGAACACAAGACATTGAACTCCCATGTTAAGAAATACAAGAAATGCCTCTTATCCACTCTCTAGCCTCTTTAACAACACATATACATATGGCCTTCTGTGCCCTGTCAAGGCTCAGGACAAGGGACCTTGATCTTTTAGCAATCTCTTTTCTGATTTGTTTGCAGGAAAATCACCTCAGTTGATTCAATATCTCTTTTTCTCACTGCAAATTTTGCTGTCTGGATTAAATGCCTCCAAATTAGGGTAAATAAAGCAGATTTGTTTAGGGGCTTTCAATGCTGGGGTACCAGCAATAACTCCTATCCATCCACCCAACCTATGACCATTCTGCATTAAGATCTTTGCTTTTTCTAAGTCAGTGATTGCTTCACTCATCCCATTTTTTAAATAACAATTTAAAGATTTCCACAATGCTAGGACAAATCCCTTAATTCTCTTCTTTGTCTTTCCTATTCTCTTTTGAATCATGCTAATATTTAATTATCTATATTTATTATATTTTTTCCCTTTAGTAGTGGACCTGGGGTAGCCCAGATTGCCTAAAATCCAATCTTGTCCTAGCAGTAGTGTCTGCCTCATCACTCTCCACTTTCCATTTATTTAGTACATATAATGATAACCACAATATTGTATATTTTGTTTTTTTTTTCCCTTCTTATTTTGCATTTCCATAAGCATCCATAAAGCCAAGTCTTCAGGAGTTGATTCCATCTTTTCCAAATTTCATTGGTAAATTTTAACTCTAGTTACAATTTGTAACATATCTGTAGCTCCATACTAGATTTGACCCAGTGGCCATCAAGGGATTACATGATGATCAAATCCTGCCCTGACTTGTTTTCTTTTCCCAAACTTTCTTTCTTTTCATTGAATCAGGGTCATTCTAAAAAATCCCACTTCTGTTGCTAATTGTAGTGTTTGGGAATCCCAAAGATCACCCTCACTTCTGACTCCAGTTCCAAGTTTGGGTTTCCCCAGGTAAACAAAGATACTCATATCAGGCAGAACATTTAAAGGACTTAGTTCTTATCTCCCAGGCACATAGGGCAAAGGCCAAACTTCTCGTTAGACAAAGTTAGTCCTTTACATCACAGCTGGGAACATGGGCATTAAAAAGAAAGAGGAATTTTACAGGTTATGAATATGCAGAAAAGAAAAGAAATCACCAGCAATAAAATCTGGTCATGGAGTTAGCTATATTTGCAAATATCAAGTACAAGGAAAGACTAATCAATGACCCTGTCTAGAGTCCTAGTAGATTACGTGTAGTTGGTAATTTTCTTGCAGACATGTAAAACATTTCTCATAATCACACTTATGAAAAGCAAATTCTGCTGATGATTAGATTCATAGATAATGAATGTTAGATTTACATCATCTTGGAAAGTCTGAAATCCTGAAGATTTTCTCAATCTTCTTTACTTTCTTTGTATACAATCATTGTGAACTTTATTACTGTTATTGTTCAAAGTATATATATTTCCATTAACCAAAAGTCATGTCATGTGTTCTACATTTGGTGTTTAAGGGCAAAGGTGTGATATTATTGTGTGATTAGAAATTATGGAGTTCATGGGCTCTTTGGTAGTAAACTCATTTGTTAATCCCTGAAATAATTATTCTTATTACACATGAGCCCAGTATAGACAGAAGAAGTTTAGGGAACTCACAAGCTTCTAATGTGTAAGAAGACTCTGACTCCAAACAGGATAAGAAATTAAGAAATGTCTTTGGTCTCTAAGTGAAAGAGGATTTTATCTTTGTTTGCATATGTGTATGTATTTTTTTCCTGAAAAATTGATAATGGATTTGTAATGAATGTGTATCTCTTATAACTTTAGTTAGAATTTTTCTAGGTCTATGATATCATCATAGAACACTGAATAATTACTTTGGCTTATGGGCTGGACAATATAAAGGAGTTGAATATAATTTATTTTAGTTCCTTAGGCACTTGAAGTTATTATAAACAAAAATCTGTTCCATTCTTGAGTTATACCCGGTCAAAATTGAAAGACAAACCACTTATCCCAAAAAGACACACAGAATAGCAGTGGTATTAAGGGGGATCAGCTTCATGAAAATGAAGG
Source organism: Cabassous unicinctus (assembly GCA_029593785.1). Classification (NCBI taxonomy): domain Eukaryota; kingdom Metazoa; phylum Chordata; class Mammalia; order Cingulata; family Chlamyphoridae; genus Cabassous; species Cabassous unicinctus. The sequence goes on along the minus strand of JAQZBX010007377.1, from coordinate 7,785 downwards.
CAATAAACTCTCATTTTAATTAACAGAATGCTGTTTATTTTTTGAGGCAGATATTCATGGCCCTGGTGCACAAGGGTTGACCCCTACATTTCATGGAAAGATAACTGTTGAATTCTAGAAAGGAGCAGTAAAGCATGTGCTTTCTAATTTAAGGAGTGGAATTACATCTTAATAACCTTGGGAGGTTTTTCACTCAATTTACTTCTCTGATAGAAAGAACAGTGTAATGCCTGTACTTTGGTACAAATATTTGATTTTCCATAGCTGATATATTAGAAAAGTAGTGATCACAGAGCACAAGGGCGTCATTTATTTTCATTCTTCTTCACAGTAATTCTGGATCAGTTTGTCTGCTCACTATATCCAGAAACTCTCCCTGTGTTTCCAGCATCTATGCTAGTCCATAGGTAGTTCAGAAAGTGATGACAAACTGTCCATATTTCACTTCCATGCATTTCATCTTTCACTTTATTAGTGATATGGCAGGCATTTTGCTTTCCATCAATGTTTTCTCTGAAGTGATCTCTAAATTTATTGTAAGCCCAGGGCATAAAAAGGAATTTAACTTATAATGTCCCTGAAATCTCCAATACACTTTGATAAACAATTTCTGACCATTTACTCAACCGCATCCCACTGTCCATAAACATTCCTCTGACTCTGAAAGAGTAATGTTACAATAGTTACATCATGCCTATTTACATTTACAAATAAATTCTTGTAATAATATGTCATCAACCAATATTTTTCAAGTAGATGGAATTTTCTTTAATTTTGTTGATATTTTTAAATAATACAAACTTTACATTTATGTGATGTGAATGTGTATTTTAATTTTTAGTTTTTAATTATTCCTAAAAAGTTATATTCTATATCATACAGTGAGGAAACTATCAATCTAAGTTTCCATCTCTGTCTTGGAAACAAATTGGTTGGATAACACTCTTACCAAATACAGCAAGTTTCTTTAATGGATATAGATATCTTTGTTAGCATTTTTTTCACCCTGAAGACAGATGAAAAAAAGGCAGTTGAATGAATTTACTCATCAAAATTTGTCAAAATTACCAGGGATTTATCTTCCATTCATTAGACCTGGCAAGCAGGCATGAAGTGGAAAGAGATCTCTACAGGCATGGTCAGGGTAAGAACCGTTTTCTCTGGTCCATCCCTTTACTGTGTGTTTTCTTATATGAGTGTAAACAAAGGATGGTCTTCTGTTTCTGTCCTCAAAAAACACTTTTATTCCAGAATAGCTGGGTATTAAATGACCAAACCTGGTTAATAATCTCTATGAGTCTTGTGTGATTGCTGAGTTGCAGGTTTAACCCCTTGTCCAGCATGGGTTCAAGGTTAATAACCTTTTGCACTTCCATGAGGTCACCATTGTATAATTGGGCTGGGATTTAATAACTAAAAATAGCCAAGGATTCTGATGAGAGTGAGCTTTTCCAGAAGAGACAGAAACAACAGTCTGAGTCCCTTTAACACCAGGACTTAGGGCTGCCCGGTAGGTAATGAACATATTCCTTAGGATTTTCTACTATGAGCATTTCACAAGGACTGTATGAATATTTTTAGGTTGTTTCTTTTGACTCATTAACATATGACAGCATTACATTTTTAGTTGGAAATAGAAGATTTGAATTCAAGCATTTGTATTTAATTTCAAGAACACTTTTAATTATCAATGCTACTTTTTAAAAAGTTCATTTAGTTCTACTTTTTTTCTTTTAACACTAATATCTATGAAAATATTATCTATGTAAAATATTAGGCAATGCAGAGAAACCTCAATTAAAGTGAAATTTGACTACAGAGCTTAACCCTCACATTTCTTCCCAGAAAGAGTTAGAGTTGCCCCCTTGCAAGTATTTCCTTTAGTACATTTCCTGTGACTTTTCACACATTTTTGAAAATGCATCTTTTGATAATTACTGTGGATGGTTCAAAGGCTCTAATTTTACATGCAACAATATTCTTAATGGCTTTGTGCTTTTATGAAATAGCATATTATTGCATGGTATCAGTATTCAGTATTTTGATAACAATTCTATCTTTATCATTGCATGGGATCCTATGCTTAGCACCACTGTATGTGCATTCTCTGTGCACACATTTGCATGGTCCCTTAGGAAAATTTCTTGAAGTTTAATTGATATGTTGAAAGGCATGGTCATTTCAATTTTCCATATATTCTCCTAAATTGCTTACAAAAATATTTGCAATTATACAGTCTTTCCAAATGTTGACATATTTTCCATTAATCCATAAAACTGTGGAAATAGAAAATTTAAATAATCATTTACTCTTTGTTTCAAGACTAAAGTTATTGAAATTTTTATTGATAATTCAATCACTTTGTTAATTCAATTAACATATTCCTGATTATTAGAGGTTTTAGGATATCATTTTTGGCTAAGTGTATTTATTAAAAAATTCTTTTTTTATTATTTCACTTACTGTTAGTATTTTCTTATTGAATGGTAGAATTAAATATATATACAAATTATATATATCTACACTCAATACTCTATATACTCATAATCTATACATATAACAGCAAATATTCAGTCAATGTTTAGAATGTTAAAATATTTCTGGTAGATATCATATTTTGTGATTTCATTTTGTGCATGTTACAGATTAAAAAAGAAAAAATTGTACATCATTCAATGTAGAAAAGGCAGTGTCAAATGAGCATGCTTTCATATTAAAAGTAAAATGAAACTTCCTTTACTTGATATTTTTATTGCCAAATACTAAAATCATAATAATTAATGATTATGTGATTTTCCTTTAAATTTAGGAACAATTAAAGTTTATCACTATCAACACTAAAATATTATATTCAAGATTATAATTGGTGGAATGAAAAAGAATAAGTACATTAAAGATTAATTGGAAGAAAAGAAATGAAGGCCCATTGTTTACAAATAATGTGTATGCTGTGAAATAAAATAATCCATAGTCAGTTTCTTGTAAATGATAAAATTTATTAAAATTAGAGTAATAACAATATTAAAGTTTCAATGGCTAAAAAATTGAAGTTCTAGGCTCCTGCTTCTGCCTTGTGAATACCAGTCTCTTTTTCTATTTATGCAGATCTTGAATAAATAACAATGATAATTTTCACCTAAATTTTTTATTATGTTGTCTTATTTCCATCTGAAGCTCAAACTTGGCCAGACCTATAACTAGTGGGACACGAAAGCAACAAACAACTGGGCAAGGAGGAGTTCCAGGATGTGAAGAGAGTGCCCAAATGGAGAAAACATTATGGTCTTTGTTTTCAAATGTTCATCTTTCCCTTTCCTCCACTGTCCAAATAATATGGAGAGAATATTTTACAAGATTGAACATTTCCAACAGCAAAGCACAAAAATGTCATGCCTTTAAGAGATGTAGTCCCATCTTCTTCATTGAACCCATTGGGAAAATTGGAGGTACTGTAAAAATGCTGACCTTTGAAAGAGTGCTGTGATATCAGTCAGGTCCATAGTTTGCTTTTATAAATAAAACTACTCTGCACTCTATTCCCAAAGCTTCCTGACTTTCCTCTCTGCTGATGTCTCAAACATGAGTCATTAAAGCAGAATCATTAAAGTCTCTGAACTTTTACAGGGAGGTTACGTAGAAAGGATGGTCAATGGTCACTGCCCAACCTCAAGTCTTATCTTCACCACTACAAGCAAACATATACCTAACATCATTGTATGCCTATTCATATGATTCTTCTGGGAAATTTCCCCAAGTATAATTGATATATCAAGATTATGGTAATTTCAATTTTCCACGGATTTCTCTATTAAATTGTTTCCAGTAATGCTTTAAAATGATCTTTTCTAGGAAAGGACCATTTTATTGATGTAATTATTCCAAGGTTCACTCCCTAAATTTTGAGTAACTGGGATAATTCTAATGGAGTTACTGAGAAAAATGCTTGCTTAATATGTGTTCATGTGTTCATGGGCATTGTCATAGTGGGTGGAGATTCACACATTAACCAAAAGAATATCAAATTCCCATCCTGGGGAGTTCTGCTAAATTCTCTTAATGGGACAGCAAGAATCCCTCAAGTACAGGGATGGTGCTTAGTAAAGGAGAATAAACCATTGCACTGGGCCCTTGATATTGATGATTGTACATATGAACGTTTTCTTTTAAAATTGAAACAGCCTAGTATTATAGGTTGCCTAAGAGTTACCTGCTGAAGGCCTCCTTGTTGCTTAAAAGTGGCCTCTCTCTAAGCCAAACTCAAAATAAATGAACTACCTTTCCCCAAGCATGGGACATGACTCCTGGGGATGAGCTTCCCTGTCACTGAGGGATTATTACCAAGCACCAACTATCAATGCACCTGGAAAAAAACTTTGACCATAAGGGGAATATGGTAAGTACAATTGAGTCCTTATGGCTAAGAGATTTTAAAGTGAGTTGGGAGGTCATTCCAGAGGTTATATTTATGCACATCTCAGATGGATCTCATTGACTGCCACAGTAGTGTCTCAAATAGCAGGGCTCCTGAGGGATCTAGAGACATTGAGACACTATAGGCAGAGCAGACACCTCAGAAATTTGCTGCCCTACCAGTGGGCCTTACCTTGGAATTTATGCTCCCCTGTGTGACAGAATCATTTGTGTTTTCCCTAGATGTGGTTATTCTCTCCCTTCTATTTTAAACTATAGTTAGTACTATAGTTGATACGTGTATGTCCAAGAGACTTAAATCTTTGGTCCATCCATGTGCCAGTTAGACCCTGAACCTCAGCAGAGTTGCAAACCCTACTTTCCATTTCACTGAAATCACCCAGGACAACTAACAATGTGATGATGATGGGCAATGTCCATCCCAAGGAACAAAGAGAGTCTTCAACTGCAAGCAAGATAATTCCATCCATCTGCTCCATGGGATCTAAGCCCCCTCTTAATTAAAGGAAGAGTGGGCATCACAATCTGAAAATCCTCAAGATTGGGGAATGAGCAATGGACTAAAGCAGACTTATTATTATTCTACCATAGACATTGTTATTTTAACAATGGAAGAACATGTATCATTGATGTGGAGGCAGTGGCCACCAGAGGTTCAGAGGGGAGAGAGAGAGAAAAATAGGTGTAATATGGAGGCATTTTCAGGACATTGTAACTGTCCTGCATGACGTTGCAATGATGGGTAGAGGCCACTATATATTTTGTCATACTTACAAAATTGCATGGGACAGAATGTGTATTAGTCAGTCAAAGGTGTGCTGATTCAAAAAAATCTGTTAGCCTTTATAAAAGGGTATTTATTTAAGTAGAAGCTTACAGTTACCAGGCCATAAAACATAAGTTATTTCCCTCACTAAAGTTTGTTGCCACGTGTTGGAGCAAGATGGCTGCTGACATCTGCCAAGAGTTCAGCCATCCTGTGTTCTTCTCTTCCCAGGACTTGTTCCTCTCTGGGTTCAGGCTTGCATCTCTCCACAAGGCCAGCTGTAGACTATCAGGCAAATGGCTCATCTCTTTTCCCAGGGCATTCTCTCCTTCCTCACAAACAAGCTCCTCTGTGTGCTTACTTCCCTGGGCTCCAGCATTAAAACTCAGCATCAGATTTCCAATTCTGTCCTTTGCCATGTCTTTTATCTGTGAGTCCCCACCCAACAAAAGGCAGGGTCTCAATGCCCTACTGATTTGGCCCAATCAAAACTCTAATCATAATTTAATCATGTCCAGAAGAACAGACCAATTTACAAATATAATCCAATATCTATTTTTAGAATTTATAAATAATGCCAAACTGCTATACTCCACTCTCTGAATTTCAAAAAGACTTTGCAATATTCAAAAAACCTTATTTCAATAACAATACTAAGTACAAAATCACATCATAATCAATTTAAAGAAATACAGTTCATCTTGGGGCAAAGTCTCCTCTGATGTAAACCTCTGAAACTTACAGAATCATTTATCTGCCTCCAATACACAAATGGACAAAGGATACACATTTTCATTATCATGAGAAATTGGGAAGGAAACATGAGTCATGGGTCCTCTATACTTCAGTAAACATGCAGGGCATCCTCCATTTGATTTCAAAGATTGGCAGAGGAGATACCATGATCACGAAAGTGGTTTCCCAGGGCAAGGCTTATCCATTGAACTCTTGAAGTGCTGACCCTTGTGATTTCCCCAAATGTGGGAAAATCAACAGCATAATTTGCAGTAGTGGAGGACTACATTTGCAGTTTCCCCTTTAAAGAAAGAAATTAAGAAGATATAGGCAAATGGAAGTGCATTCTGTGTTAATGGATTGGAAGACTAAACATCATGAAGATGTTAATTCTACCCAAAGATATATATAGATCCAATGCAATGCCAATAAAATTCTAACAGCCTACTTTACAGAAATAGAAAAGTCATTTACCAAATTTATTTAGAAGGAAAACTGGTCGTGAATAGCCAAAAAACATCCTTAAAAAGAAGGCAAAGTTGGAGGACTGACACTTCCTGAACTTGAAGTGTATTATAAAGCTACAGTGGTCAAAACAACATGGTATTGTCATAAACCTAGTCACATTGATCAATGGAATTGAATCAAAACTTCAGAACTAGATGCTTTTCTTCTATGTTCAACTGATTGTTTATAAGCCTACCAAATCCACTTTTCTGAGACAGAAAATTCTCTTCAACAAATGGTGTTGAGAGAACTGGTTATCCATAACCAAATAGAATGAAAAAGGACACCTATCTCACTCCCTACAAAAGAATCAGCTCAAAATGGACCAAAGACCTAAACATAAATTCCAGGACCATAAAATTCCTAGACAAAAACATAGGGAAACATCTACAAGAACTTGTAGTAGGTAGGGGTCTCTTAAACCTTAATCCCAAAGTTTGTGCAACAAATGAAAAAATAGATAAATGGGACCTCCTCAAAATTAAACACTTTAACTTTGTGGAGAGTGTAAAAAGGAAGCCTACTCAGTGGGAGAAAATATATGGATATTAAACATCTCACAAGGGTCTAATATCCATAATATATAAAGATCCTATAACTCAACAATAAAAAGACAAATGACCTGATTTAAAAAATGGGCAAAAGATGGAAAATACATTTTTCTAAAGAAAAAATACAGATTAAAACAAAAGAACACATGAAAAATGTTCAATATCTCTGGCTCTTAGGGAAAAAGCAAATCAAAGCTACAGTGAGATATCATTTCACAACTGCTAGAATAACCACTATTAACAAAAAACTACAACTGTTGGAGAGTATGTGGAGAGGTAGAAATGCTTATTCAATATTGCTGTGAGTGTATAATGGTACAGTCACTGTGGAAGTTTGTTGGGTGGTTCCTAAGGAAGTTAGATATAGATCTACCATGTTACCTGGCAATTCCACTACTAAGTATATACCCAGAAGATCTGAGAGCAGTGACATGCACAGACATCGGCACACCAATGTTCATAATGACATTAATCACCATTACCAAAAGATGGAAACAACTCAGGTGTCCATCAACCAATAAATGGATAAACACACTGTGGTGTATACACACAATGGGATATTATTCAGCTGTAAGAATAAATGATGTCATGAAACATATGACAATATGGTTGAACCTTGAGGACATTATGTTGAGTAAAGCAAGCCAAGCAAAAAAGGACAAATATCATAAGATTTTACTATTATAAACTAAATATAATGAGCAAATTCATGGAGTTAATAGCTAGAATATGTCTTTGGAGAATAGAATGTGGTTAGAGAATGGTAAATGCAGAATTTGTAAAAAAAAAAAAAAA
>JAQZBX010007376.1:0-50750 GCA_029593785.1 Cabassous unicinctus | reverse complement strand
TAATATTATACAATATTATAATATATAATATAATTAATATATATAATTATATAATATTATACAATATTATATTTTATGCATGTACCATATTTTATTTATACATTCACTGGTTCTTGTACACTTGGGTTGCTTTGATCTTTTGGCAATTTTGCATAATGCTGCTATGAAACTTGGTGTGCAAATATCATTTGAGTCCTGACTTTCAATACCTTTGGGTATATATGTAGTAATGGGATGGCTGAGTTGTATGGTAGTTCTATAGTTACATTTCTGAGAAATCACCAACTGTCTTCCACAGCAGTGGCAGCATTTTACATTACGTCCAGCAATAAATGAGGCTTCCAATAACTATTAATCCTCTCCAGAACTTGTTATTTTCCTTTTTATTTTTAATAGCTGGGATTCTAGTGGGTGTGAAATGGTATCTCATTTTGATTTTCATTTTCATTTCCCAGATGGCAAATGATGTTGAACATCTTTTCAAGACATTTCTGTATATTTGTTTATCTTCTTTGAAGAGATGATTATTTAAGTTTTTGCCCAGTTTTTACTTGGGGTATTTGTCTTTTTTGTTAATTTGAAGGATTTCTTCATATATTCTGGATATTAAACCTTTATTGGATAGGTGGTTTCCAAATAATTTCTCCCATTCTATAGGTTTTTTTACTATCGCGATAAAATCCTTTGAGGCACAAAAATTTTTACCTTTGATGATGTCCCATTTATCTATTTTTTTTCTTTTGTTTATTATGCTTTGCATGTGAAGTCTAAGAAATCATTGCCTCACACAAATTCCTAAATATGCTTCTCTATTTTCTAGTAAGAGTTTGAGATTTCTGGCTCTAATATTTCTGTCTTTTAACCATTTTTGAGTTGACTTTTATATAACGTGTGAGGTAAAGATCTTCCTATTTTGCAAATGTAAGTCCAGTTTTCACAGCACCAATTGTTGAAGAGACTATTCTTTCCCAATTGAGTGATCTTTCCCCTTTGTCAAAACTCAGTTGGCCATTGAATGTGAAGATTGATTTCTAGGCTCTAAATTTGATTCCTCTGGCCTATGTGTCTGTCCTTATGCCAGTACGATCCTGTTTTTATTACTGTGGCTTTGCAATAAGTTTTAAGGTAGGGAATTATGAGCCCTCCAACTTCAATCATCATATTCAGTATGGCTTTAGCTATGCGGGGTCGTTTACACTTCCATATGAATTTGATGATTGTATTTTCCATTTTTTAAAAAAGGTTGTTGCAATTTTGCTTGGGAGTGTGTTGGATCTATAAATTGCTTTGGGTAAGATTGACATCTAAATGATATTTTGTCTTCCAATCCATGATCTGGACTGTCCTTCCATTTATTTATGTCTTCTTTTTTTAATGGTATGTTCCCTGCCCCCTGAGATGGCTCCATGTTGTTTTGCTCATTGTTTTTGTTCGATGTCTGCTCAATGTTTGTTTGTCTTCTTTAGGAGGCACTAGGAACTGAACCCGGGACTTCCCATATGGGAGGTGGGTGCTCAACTGCTTGAGATACATCTGCTCCCTATGTTTTTTTTTTTTTTTTTACTTTATTTCTTTTAGCAATGTATTATACTTTTCTGCATATCAGCCCTTTACATACTTGGTTAGATATATTCCTGGATATTGTATTCTTTTAGTTTCTACTGTGAATGGAATTTATCTTGGTTTCTCCTTCTGAATGTTCATTGCTTTTGTAAATAAACACTACTCATTTTTGTGTGTTGATCTTGTACCTTGCCGCTTTGCTGCATTCATTTTTTAGTTCTAATGGCTTTGTTGTTGATTTTCAGGATTTTCCATATATAGGATCATTTCATCTGCAAATAAGGAAAGTTTTAGTTCTTCTTTTCCAATTTGGATGCCTTTTATTTCTTTTTCTTGTCTCAGTATTCTAGCTAGAACTTCCACTAATATGTTGAAGAATAGTCATAACAGTAGGCATTCCTTTCTAGATCCTAATTTAGAGGGGAATCTTTCAGAGTTTCACCATTAAGAATCATGTTAGCTGTGGGCTTTTCATATATTCTCTTTATTATGTTGAGGACATTCCTTCTATACCTGGTGTTCTAAGTGTTTTTCCTCGAAAATGTGCTTTATTTTGTCAAATGCCTTTTCATCCTCAGTTAAGATGATCATGATTTTTATTTCCTTCATTTTCTTAATGTGGTATATTACATTAATTAATTTTCTTATGTTGACCCAACCTTACATACCAGGAATAAGTCCCACATGATTATATTGTATAACTGTTTTAACATGTTGTTGGGATAGGTTTGCTAGTATTTTGTTGAGGATTATTTCATCTATAGTCATGAGACATTGGTACATAGTTTTCTTTTTTTGTGTGGTATCTTTAACTGGCTTTGGTATGAAAGTGATGTTGACCTCACTTAGTGTGTTAGGGAATATTTCCTCCTCCTCAATTTTTTGGAAAAGTTTGTGGAGAATTGAAATTAATTCTTCTTGAAATGTTTGGAGAATTCCCATTGAAGCCATCTGGTCCAGAGTTTTTTCTTTATTAGGAGGTTCTTAATTTCAGATTTATTGTCTTTACTAGTAATTGGTTTGTTGAGAAATTCTATTTCTTCTAATTCCATGTAAGTAGTATGTGTGTTTCACAAATGATGATTTGTATTGAGATAAAAAGACACAAATAACTAATATTATAGAATATTGGTTTTGCTATTCATTTGTCTGACCAAGTTTGGCTGCCTTGTGAAATGATACTCTGCAGTATAAAGACTTTTCATTTATTTAATCATCCAAACTTCTATTCAGATCTGCATGATTACAGAAAACATGGGATATATAGTCTAGTAACACATAAGAAAATTTCAGTAAGATGGTAATGAAATCCCGTATACATCTTAACATGTTTCCAATGGAAAATATTTTGTTTTGAGTGTTTATTCCTCAGTTTATTACTTTTCACTTGATTAACTATTTTTTTTTGGATTAAAACATGTATGTTGCAGCTTAACAATAAAAAATTTCTATGGAAAAAAACCTCCTCCAGATATTTGTATGACTCTCTGCTTCACTTCTTTTCAGTTACACAAATGTGTTCTTATCCTTGAAGAATTTTCTACAAATTATGCTTTAAGAGTGTAACCCTACTGACTCCATGGACCCCACTTCATTTAGTTTTTCTCCATATCAGTTATCACCTTCTATATACATGGACTTGGTTGATTATTATGCCCACCCCAAACAGTAAAATGTCACCCTTCCTAGGTGGACCTTCTCATGGTTCCTCAAATTACATGGCCCACCACTTACACAGGACCTTTGCACTGGAGATGCCCCTATTTGGAACACTTTCTTCTCATGAACATATATGGCTTACTCTTCCCCCTTCAAATCTTTGATCAAATGCCAACTTTTTATTGAAACATTCCTGACCACACAATTTCCTCTTGTTTTGTTTTGCCCTTACAACCAAATCTCTTACCACCTAGGCTGTGTTTTCATTTTTCAATACTGTTTTTCACATTCTAACTCGGCAAATGACTTACTTCTTTATATTTCTCTTTATCTCCTAGATAGAATATATGGCCAAGATGACAAAGAACATTTATGCTTTTCCATATTGTGTACACCAAACCTGGATGTTGTAGATATTCAACTAAATATTTATTGAGAATATTAAATAAATGAAATGACATAATGGACCAAAAACATTTATTGTCTAAATACTCCATCACTACACCTCCCACATTTATTAATATATTAGATAATTTGACATTTGTAGAGCAATATTTGAAACTTTCTTTCCCAACATCTATGACTCATTTATAAAAATGTATTACAATTAATCCATAAATATAAAAAAATTTTCAAATTTTACCTATAGGAAATACATTATTTGACAAAAATACAATATATTTTAATTAATATTCAAAACATAAAAAATGTGGGGCTTTTAAATTTGAAAATTAAAAATAAATAAAACAAAAAGAATGCCACTCTAAGTTTTTCTTAGTCAAATAGGAAATAAAATATTTAACTCTAGAATAATTGTAAAATGGATGGCAATATGAATAGTGCATAGTACTGCATATAAGATAAATTGACACTCAGATGATTAATGGAAATATTAAATAGAAAAATTAATAATATTGTTATCTAAATCTATCCTCTTTGACATCAGAAGTCAGCTAAAAACTTTTGTCAGATTTTGAATTGTGCCATGTCAGTATAAGTGGTACAAGAATTCCCAGCCACCTTAAACAATGCTAAAATCTGAACAAAATTCATTGAAAAGTATTTGCAATGATTGGAAACACATATAACAGGTAAATTATCCATGAAATGATTGAAATATATGAGAAGGGACTCATGTCTACTTGCCTTTTTGTACTGGTTGCTGACCAGGGAGATACAAAGAACAAGCAGAGCATAAACGTCTTGACTACATGAAAAGGCAGAAACTGGGGTTTCTACCAGTTGAAGAGGCTGTAACATTAAAGACAGGTTAACAACAAAAAAAAAAAATGCCCTAAATATCAGTACTGGGATTCTCTGTAGATCCTTAGCTGAAAGCTGAGCTGTATAGGCACAGCTGGAGTATTAACAGGCCAAGAATGACTGCTAGAGGGCTGAGAGAATTACATAAATACCAACAGTCATGACTGGCTGGGAGAAGCTGCATTTATGTCCTAGCCAGTATGACAACACACACACACTAAAAGACCACACATTAAGAGAAAAGGAAAATGCCCTGTAGTATATATCATACCCTCAGACTTGGAAGAAAATGTAAAAGAGCTTCCTTTAAAAAAAAGAGAATAATATAAATCCTAGGAATTTCAAAAGGCATTGCAAGGAATTTATTACCTGGCAGAACAAAACTCAATACCTGTTATCAAAGATAACATAATCCAGACTCCCTACAATATGCCATTCACAAAGTACCATATATTATATTAATCATACCAAACATAAAGTAAAAGATGAAGCATATTAAATGAAAAAAAGAGTTAATAGGAAAACCTTTCAAGATGAACCCAAAGTTTCAATTAGCAGTCAGGTACTTTAAAACAGTTTTAAACATATGTCTACCAGTTTAAGGAATAGGCAATCCTAATGAGGAAATAAAAGTGAAATCACAGAAGAAAAAAAGCAGACTGAAATAATATGAACTACATAGAAATTCTAGAGAGAAAAAGCAAAATATATGATAATGACTAATTTTCCAAAAGGACTAATCAGTAGATTGGTGGCTATTGAAGAGAGTGTCAGTCAACTTGAAACCAGGTCAAAAACGTTTGCCAATCTGAGGCACTAAGGGAAAAACAACAACAAACAAACAAGCAAAGCTATTTAAATAAATAAGAACAGAGTATACATGGGACAAAAAATTGAATAAAAAGTGGCTGGAATTTTATGAATTTTGCAGAAAACATCAATTACAGATCTAGGAAACTGTGAAAATACCAAGAAAGATAAATCCAACACATAAACATACCCACACCACCCTCCTCTCCACACAGAAGCACATCATAATGAAGCTACAGAAAATGAAAGATAGAAAGGAATACTTCAAAGCAGCCAGAGTGGGACAGGGAGTGCATAGAACATGGCAAGATGGGGAAGGGAAGGGAGGATATTTGGGGGAATGGGGAACAAGGAACATAACCATTATTACTGAATTAGTATGAAAAGCAATAAGACTAGAAGAAGAAGAAATTACAATGTGTGAAAAGGCAAAAAGAAAAATAAGTCTATATCTATTGAAATTTTTTGTGAAATCAAATGTGATAATGGAGATATTTAAGATAAATGAAAGCGCAGAACATTTGTTGTAAAAAGTCCTACGATAGAAGAAAACCTCAAGGAGTTCCTCAGTATGAAGAAAACAATATCAAAGGAAAAACTGAATCTACAAAAAGAAATGAAGAATGCAAGTCACGGGAAATATGTGAAATTTCTGTAAAAGTCAACCATATACAACCAAAATAATAGCATTGTATTTTCAGGTTGTAATATATATTAAATAATAAATATTTAAAAATAATAGCTGAAGTCACTTAGAGCAAATGAAATTAGAAATTTATATAAAGTTTTGCATTTTATATGAAAATGTAAATATCATTTTATTTCATTTTTATTAGAGAATATGTAGTTTTACAGAAATAAAAAAGCACATGCAAAACGCATAGACACCCACCAAACCCCTCACAAAGTTTTTCCTATTATTAACACTGTGCATGAGTTTGGTGCTTTTGTTAAAATAGTTGAAACAATATTATCATGAATATAATGTTAACTGCCATCCATAGTATACTGTTTGTGTTGCACAGTTCTCTTTTTGTAATTTTTATTTTGTAAAATATATGCAACCACTATTTTAACCACTTGTCAATATGTAATTCAATTGTGTTAATATCCACAATGTTGCATTACCAACATCACCAACCATTACTCAAATTTTCTATCACCCCAAACAGAAACTCTTTACTACTTAAGAATTAAGTCCCCATTCCCTACTCTGGTTGGGACATGATTCCCAGGCATGAGCATCTCTGGTATTGAGGGACTAATACCAAGCACCAACCAGCAATGCATTAGGAGAAAGACCTTGACCATAAGGGGGAACATTAAATACAAAATAGTTTCTACAGCTAAGAGTTTTCAAAATGAATCTGTAGGTCATTACAGAGGTTGCACTTATGCATGTCTTAGACAGATCTCACTAACTGCCATATGTTCTTCAGCACTCTAGAGTCATATGGACACTCTAAGCAAGACATTCAATCACTTGAAATCAGCATCCTGTCAGTGGGCCTTACCTTTAAACATATGACAACCTGTTTCCCCAATGTAACTGTTAGACTCATTTGTAATTTCCCTACAGATGTTTCTTCTACCCCTTTTTGTTTGAGCCTATAATTTACATTAATTCCCATTAAATTTATGTCTCAGAGACTTAAATCTTTGGTCCGTTCTTATGCCAGTTAAGCTCTGAATCTCAGAACAGTCGCGGCCAACACTATTTACAGGTCATCTGACTCATCCAGGACAACTAACAAAATGATCATGATGGACAACCCTCATCCTAAAAACCAGAGTATCTAAAATTGCAAGCAAAACATTTCCTTCCATCTGCCACATAAGATCTAAGCCCCCTGTCAGTCTGAGGCACAGTGGGCGTCCCCATCCCAAAACCCTCAAGGTTGAAGAATGAGCAAACATAACAGTGGAATGCAACCATGGACTAAGTAAACTTATTAATATTGTAGTAATGGAAGAATATGTAAAATTGTCATAATGATAGAGGTTCTGAAGAGAGGGGCAGAGAATAATATGTGCAACATAGGGCATTTTTAGGGCATTGAAATTAAGCATAAACCACAATGTAAACTATAGACCATGGTTAGTAGCAATGCTTCAATATTTATTCATCAATTGTAACAAAATACCATGCAATTGTAAGATGTCATTAATTGGAGAAGATGTGGAAGGGGGAGGGATAGGATATATCCTTTAAACTTTTGATACAGGATGTACTTTCCTGTAATCTAAAATCCCGTTTAAAATAAAGTTTATATTGAAAGAATAGCTTGGGGTTTCTAAATTGTTTTGTTTCATGTATTCATTTCCTATTCATAGATTTCAGCCTAGTATTTGTCTTATTTGACTTCTCATTTGAACATTTCTCTTGTTTTCTTACTTTATTATTTCCAACAATTTTATGAATTTTTTTTTGGCCTGGTAATAGCAATTCTATGTAATCCTGAACTTATCTTTCTCACATGAATGTTGGAATGGTGCTTCCTTTTCTTCCATCATTATGTCTAAAACAGATGGATTTTCTTTAATCAGATCCAAACCAGCATAGTTAAATTGCAGCTTGACGTATTAAAATTTTAAATATTTTATGGAATATTATTTGAGAAGATTATCAAAGAAGGGCCCTGAAACAAAACTATTAGGCAAGAGAGAGAAACTGTTTGTTAGAGTAAATTCACCAACATAATCAGATGACTAGACAGCAGCAAAAAATTACAAGCCATACTAAGAACAGGAAGATATCATCTGAACAAGGGATAAAAGAAAAAATCCTGATGAAACAAAATATTTTAAGTCAACTATTTAATGATGTCCACACAAATCTCCTAAGTCAACTCAAGCAGTCGAAGGTAAATATAGTTAAAGAGAAAAAGGATATTAAGAAGACACTGGTTGAACATATGAACAATTTGAAAGCCTGCAAAGAAAAGTAACAGAGATTATGGGGAAGAAAGACACAATGGATGATGTTAAAACATATTAGAGGCATATAACAGCAGATTTGAATTGAAGGAGGAAAAAATTAGTGAGTTGGAGGACAAAACATCAGAGCTTAAAAAGAACAGAAACAGAAATGAACAGAAAAAATGGAACAGAGTCTCAGGGAATTGAATGATAACTTGAAATGTGCAAACATAGGCATTATGTTTCTCCCAGAGAATGAAAAAGTGGCAGAAAAAATATTTGGGGAAATTATGATGAAAACTTCCCAACCCTTATAAAAGACATAAGTATCAATATCCAAGAAAGACTACACACCCTAAATAGAATAAATCCAAATAGTCCTACCCCAAGACACCTGCTGTTCAGAATGAAAAATATCAGTGATAAAGAAGATTCTTAAAGAAGAGAAATGCAATATATCACATACAAGGGAAACTCAATTAAGAATAAGTGCTGTTCCCTCATCAGAACCCATGGAGGCAAAAATAAAATGGTATGAAGTATTTAAAGTATTGGGGAAAAAAATGCCAGCCAAGATTTCTTTATCTGGCAAAATTGTCCTTCAAAAATGATGGTGAGTTTAAAGTCTTCTCAGAAACAAAATCTGAGAGACGATGTTACCAAAAATATCAGATTTACAAGAGATACTAAAGAAGATGCTGCAACCTGAAAAGAAAAACCAAGGGCAAGGGACTTGGAGATGAGTGTAGAAATGAAAATTATTCATAAGAGTAACTTAAAGGGTGAAAAGTCAAATAATAGTAAGATATAACAATGGAAGGCCAAAGGATAAAATGGATGAAATAAGTCTTGCCTTTACAGTAATAACATTGAACATTAATGAATTGAAGTCTCCAATCAAAAGACATAGACTGACAGAATGGGTTTTAAAAAATGAGCCACCTATATGCTGTCTACAAGAGACTCAACACAGATGTAATGTCACAATCAGGGTGAAAGTGAAAAGTTGTAAAAATATATTCCACACAAATAGTAACCAACAATATCTGAAGTAGTGACACTAATACTGAGCAAAATCATTTTTAAATGCAAAACTGTAATAAGAGGTCAAGAAGTCATTATTTATGAATAAAAGGAGCAATTCACCAAGAAGAAATAACTATAATAAATATTTATGCATCTAACCTTGGTGTCCCAAGACATGTGAGGCACACACTGGCAAAGCTGAAGGAAGAAATAGTCATCTCTAAAATAATAGTTGGAGACTTCCATACAATACCTCAGCATTGAATAAAACATCTAGGGAGAGTATAAATAAGGAAACAGAAAGCTTGAATAACATGATATATGAACTAGACCTAATAGATATTCATACAGCATTACACCCCAAAACAGCAGGATATACATTCTTATGGAACATTCTCCAGGATAGACAGTATGTTGAGTCAAAAAACAGATCTCAATACATTTAAAAAGATTGAAATTACACTGACACTTTCTCTTCACATAATGGAATGAAGTTGTAAATCAAAAACAGAGAGAAAAAGGGAAAAAGCACGAATATATGGAGTTTAAACAATACACTCAAATAATCAGTGGCTCATATAAGAAATAGCAATAGAAATCAATAAATATCTTGAGATGAATGAAAATTAGAACGCAACTTATCAAAACATATGGTATACAATAAAGGTAGCACTGAGAGAGAAATTTACAGTCCTCGATGCTTACATTAAAATATATGCACACCAATGTTCATAGTAGCATTATTCACTACTGCCAAAAGTTGGAAACAACCCAAATGACCATCAACAGATGAATGGATAAGCAAACTGTGGTGTATCCATACAATGGAATATTACTCATCTGTAAGAAGGAATGCAGTATCAACACACCAGATAACATGGATGTGTCTTGAAGACCTTATGTTAAGTGAAGTAAGTCAGGCACTGAAGGACAAATATTATATGACTTCACTGATGTGACTTAAGCAAATTGAGCTGACTCACAGAGCTAGAGTTGGGATGACAGGTTTATGGGAGACACAAAGGGAGTAGAGGGTGGTGAGCCGATGCCCATATGGGAAAAATCTATGATAAAGTGAAAGGGTGTGGTTGGGCAGTGGATGGGCATGAGAGTGGTGTAGTGATGAGACTGGATTTGGCAGTGCTGGTCTGTGAGAGGTGCAGTGTAGTGAGATTGGGTTAAACTATCCATGGAACTGGGGGTAGGGTTGGAGGAAGAAGCAGGTGAGCTCTGGGGATTTGCAGGTCTGTGCTTAAAACTGCAATGTCAGGAATGTTCTTTTGGCAATATGGCATGGGAGAGTTACTGGTATAGGATGTCAGGTGTGGGGAGATATGTGGGATAGGGCACACCTAAAGCATGTTTCTATGGAATATGTAAGTGTTCATCTTGTTATAGTGTGTTATCTCAGTGGGTGGAGACCCACACAATAAACAAGATAATATTAAACTCCCATCCTGGGGAGTCTGTTATGTTCCCAAATAGAGGGAAAGAACCCCTGGAGAGCATAGGTAGTGCCTAATAAAAGAAAGCAGACCAATATGAGCCCAATATTACTTCAAGTAACTATGAATCTTGTTCTTCAAAAATTGAAACTTACTGATTACTTTAGGTTCTGAGGGGAGGGGGAGGAAAGAATTGAATAGATAGAACATAGGTCACTTTTAAAGCATTAGAATTATTCTGCATGACATGATCTTGCAATAATGTATGCAGGCCATTTTAAATTACATCAAAACCTATAAAAGTGTATGGTGCAAAATATAAGACATAAGGTAAAACCATGGGCCATGGTTAGTAACAATGCTTCAATATTTGTACATCAATTGTAACTAATGTAACATCAGCATGTAAAATGTTATTAACAGGGGATAGCAGAAAAGGGGGAGGATATTGATTATATGGGAATCCTCTATATTTTCTATGCGATTTTTCTGTAACCTAAAGCTTCTTTGAAGATAAAGTGGAAAAAATAAGACCCTGAGGTAATATACAGAAGAAATTTTCACTGTACATACAAGACAACAGATCTTACAGTGATGAAAGACACAAGATCTAAAAATTTTTATATTATTTTAAACTTTTAAAATTTTATTTTTAAAACTATTATTTCATTTTCTTAATTTCATTTGGTTATTTTGTTGGCTTCATTTTTGGAGAGGTTTTGGATCACAGAAGGGTCACAACTGTGGCAGGGGAGGATCACTGGTGTGGGGTGTCAGTGATGTGAATACGTGTGGGGAGAGGTGAATGTGAGCATGCCTATAAGGCATATAAATATGTTCACATGTTAATAGGGCATTGTTTCAGTGGGTAGGACCCATACAATAAATGAAAGAATAATAAATTCTCATCCTGGGAGTCCTGCTACATTCTCTAATAGAACAGCAAGAATCTCCTGAGTACAAAGTCAGTGCCTAATGAAGGAAGACAGACCCATATGCCAGGCCCTTAATACTGATGATTATACTTATGAACCTCTACTGGTGAAATTGAAACTTAGCCAATATTATATTTTGGCTAAAAGTTACCTCCTGAAAGCCTCATTGTTACTCAAATGTGGACTTTATATAGTGCACTACCTTCCTCCCAGTATGGGACATGACTTCTGGAGATGAACCTCCCTTGCACTGAGTGTTTATTGCCAAGTGCCAATTTGCAATGCATCTGGAAAAAAAAACTTGACCAAAAGGGGGAAATATTAAATACAAATTAATTTCTATGGCTAAGAGATTTCAAAGTGAGTTGGGAGGTCATTTCAGAGGTTCTGCTTATGCATGTCTCAACAGGATCTCATTGACATGCATAGTAAATGATGCCTCAAAAAGTGGGCCTCCTGAGGGCTTTAGAGACATTGAGACACTATAAGGACATCAGACAAGCAGCACAGGAATTTAGTACACTGTCAGTGGGCCTTACTTTGGAATTTATTCTCCCCAGTGTAACAGAGTTAGACTCACTTACAGTTTCATACACATGGCTCTTCTGCCCATTTTAATTGAATCTATATTTAACACTATACTTGTTAAGTGTATGTCCAAGAGACTTAAATCTTTGGTCCATTCATGTGCCAGTTGAGCCCTGAATCTCAGCCACATTACAACACCTACTCTCCAGTTCATTGGACTCACCCAGGAGAAGGAAATGATGATGGACAATACCCATCCTAAGGAACAGAGAATGTCTGCAACTTCAAGCAAGATAGTTACATCCATCTGTCTCATGGGAAATAAGTCCCTTCTCAGTTAGGAACAGTAGGCATCACCATCCCAAAATCTTCAAGATTGGAGGGAGAGGGAAGAATAGATGTAATATGGGGGCATTTTTGGGACATTTGAATTGTCCTACATGACATTGCAATGATATGGGCCATTATACATTTTGTCATAACCTATAAAATTGTGTGGGAAAGAATGTAAATTATAATGTAAACTATAGTCCACAGTTAGCAGCAATGCTTCAATATGTGTTTATAAATTTTAACAAAGATACCACAGTAATGAAAGATGTTAAGGTAGGAAGGTGTGAGAGGGGAGAGGAAAGGCTATATGGGTATCCCCTATATTTTTCATGTATCATTTATGTAATATAAAGCTTTTTTAAAAATTAAAAAAATAATTAATAAAAAAGAAAAAAACACTCAATAATTATTAAATAATCCATATTATAGAAAAAAATAGAAAGAGCTAAAATCAAAGAAGTAAGTGCTTACATGGAGGAATTATGAAAAGAACAGCAAACTAAACCCAAAGCAAGCAGAATTAAAAAAATAATAAAGATTAGAACAGAAATTAATGAAATTGAGGACAACAACAACAACAAAAAATCAGCAAACCCAAAAGTTAGTTTTTGAGAAGATAAAAAATATCTAAAAAAAACTTAGCTAGAACGACAAAAGGAAAAAGAAAAAAGATGCAAATATGTAAAATAAAAAATGAGAGGGGGCATTAGCTGTGACCCCACTAAAATGGCTAGAATGATTAGGAACACATGAAATTAGAGATGCACAAGGTTCTAATACTTTTATATGAAGAGGTGAGATAATATTTTTCTCCTTTTATATTAGTGAAGTTAAAGATTTACAGAAAAAAAATCATGTAGAATGTACAGACTTCCCACGTACTCCTTCATAAACACAGCTTATCTATTATTAAGGCTTTGTATCAGTGTGGTGCTTTAATTACTATTGTAGAAACTATATTATTATAAATATAATGTTAAGTGCCACCCATAATTAACCTTAGATTTCACTTTTTGAGTTGTAAATTTCAGTTACTTTTTCTTTTTCTTTTCCAAAATTTTCATTTTCCTTTCCCTCTGGGCTTCCAGTCCTCTCTCTCCTGGTGTAGGACTCATTTCATTCCAGACTTTCTATGAGTCTCAGCTGTTCTGTTTTGTGCTCATTACATGGTCAGCTGCACACTATCAGGAAAATGGCTCATCTCTTCCTGGGGCCCCAGGATAAAAAACAATCTCTCTTCCTGCACGTCTATATCAGTCTATCACAGTCAGTCTTTCTCTGTGACACCATTTATATTAGACCCAGCAAGAGGATGGAGACCCCATCTGAGTTATCCCTTACTGATGTAGCCCAATCAAAAGCCCTAAATTGATTCTAAATACCTGCCTATTCTATGGCATCATTTGACACAGCACATGACTAGGATATTGATCTTGGTCTAAATATAGTCAGAAATACCCAGTGGCTTTTGCATACATAGGAAATGGTACTGTGCCTTACTAATTAAACCATTCTTCCATGTTCTATATATATGTCAAAACTCCATTTCTTTTGAATCAATTTTCTCCCCATCCCTTCACATTTTTCCATTTAAAAATATCACTTCTTTATTTCAAAGGAAAAGGAAAAGTCCCTCCTAACCCTGTCCAAAAAGACAAATAATAATAACCATAATTTTAAAAGTCTATTATAAACTGTAAGGGAGCATTGAGAGTTTGAGTAGTACATTCTTCAAGTGTACTACTCAGATTTTTAAAAAATTGTGATTATACACATATTAAAAAAAACTTAAAAGTGTGGTCAGGGAATTTTTCTTAAAATGAAATATTAAGAGGGCTATTTCTAAATATTGTAGTAGGGCTGGGCAGTGATTCTGTGGGGCATGATGCTTTCATTTCTGAATCCTAGCAGGGTTAAGGGATCAGATTCAAAGGTGATCATACTTGTAGGGTTGCATGAGTGACCAACTTGAGTGAGAAAGTCTGCGAAATCCATATTTTCTTCCATGTACAAGGAAAATCCACTTGAATCCAAAAATTCAGACATGGAAAATGGTAGGATTTCACAGTAGAGTTATTCTGGGATGAGGAAAGGTGGTGAACCCACTCAAGGCAGAGGGATAGGTTGAGCTGGTTTGCCCTAATCAGGTTTTCTTATCATTCAGTGGGTTTAGTGAAGTCATTCAAGCCACAATTTAGAATGTCCTTCAGTGTGCTCCAGACTGTTGGTTGCCATTAAAGGACTGTTTTGAGATTTGCATCCCAAGGAAAATCATGCTACATAAAAATTATCCAAGAATTTAAATTCTTGGATAAAATCTAAAAAATGCTATTGCAGTTGTGTCTCTGGGAAAAAAAAAACAACATTATTCTAAACGTAAACAGTTTCACTCAACTCTTGTAGAAATCTTCAGAGCAGGTAAGTTGCTGTCTAATTCTTTGCTGCATACACTCACCAGAGGGTAGGGGAGCAGCTGCCTTCTTGTGCCATTATCATCTGGGGGATAAAAAAATATCCACATAGCTAAAGAGGGCATCCTAGTGCTTCCAGAGACAGGCAATAAAAACCATGAGGAATAAAGTGGGGAACGTCCTGTTGTGAGTCTTCATGAGGGCAACCGTGCAATTGGTTAGTGTAGAGCTGAAGACCAAAAGGACCACCATGATGGCCAGAAGGATGGTGTGTTTCCCCAGAAGGTTCTTGGCGGTGGCATTCTCCAGCCCCTCTAGCTGCACCACTTGTTGCCACAACTCTACATTGGTGATGTGGGTCTGACACACCTCTAGCACTCCCTGGATATCCTGGCCGATTCATAGGGCTATCAGGCAATTTTCTCTTCTATGCTGGCCAATTCTTGCTTCAACTTCAAGATTTCATTCTGGTGGAGCTCTGTTAAGTATTTAGTTATATTTCTAATCGTTCACACCTATATCACTCCTCCTGTAAGGTCTGCAAAATTAAGGAATAGCTTCTCTGGTAATATTCCATGAGGGTCTCAAAGGATCTTCTAGTCTGGTCTGGGTTCTCCAGATCTCTTGGATATCATGTAGTAGTGCATCAAATCCTGAGCTCTGCATGTCCAGGGTGTTTGTTTTGGAACTGGATGCTCCTACAGCTGTGGCTCCAGTGGTGCTGTTGGCTACCAGTGAGCCTGATGTGACACTAGAACTCATTACTACCATATTTTGAGCTCTATTTAAAGTTTGAAATCACCCCCAGTCTCTCCCCCATCCTCCACTTGCCCTTCCTTTAAACTTTAGAGTCTAAAGAGTCCTTCAGATTAGAGATGTTGTCTGCACTGCCACATTTATTCCAAATCAATGAAGCAATCCTGCTGATGAATGGGTGGCCTATAGAAACTGGAGTGTCCACTCTTGACACTGTTCACCACACCCTCACTGAAACCTGTCACCTTCTCTCCCACATCCTTCAGACCTTGGCGCATGTCCCTGAAGACATACTTTGGCTGGTGCTGGATCCTATTTTGTTCTACCTCCCAGAGCTCCCAGTGGTAGTGTCCAAGCTTCTTTTGTAGCTGGAGGAGGATTTGGGAGGATTTCTTGTCCTTCTTCTCAAAGATGTGCTTGATTTGGGTTGCCTGCCACTTGACTGCATTGTTGGCAAACTTCAAGTGCTCGGCAATGTTGTTGTCCAGGGCTGTTAGTGCAAACTTGATCTGTTCTGTGCGCTTCAGGATATTTTGCTGCTGCAGGTAAACAATAGCAAGTTTTGTGAATTTTGTGCATGGATGCTGCCACCCATGCTAGAGGTCACTGCACTGGAAGTCTGGGCAAGGCTGCTTTACTTCCAACCACTCACTCCACTCTGTAGTTGACTCCTATCCTGGTAGACATGCAGCAGCAGCTGCTGCACAAGCTTTTTCCATCACAGCTGGACTGGTAGGAGCATCTGTCCTGGAAGAAGACCTGGGCCTGCTTGACAGCATATTGGCTGCTGTCTCCTGGCCAGATCTCATGTTGACTTGAGAGCTTCCCTTTGGGGCCTCTGGCTTGCCCCATTACTATGCAAGCTAGTTCCTCTCTTCATCTTGGGTGACACTCGGATCTGCTGCAGGACTCAATTCAGAGCTGTGGGGAAGGTGGAGAGACACCATTCATCTCAGCACATGTGTTCTGGCTCCCCAGATCCATTTCAGGTTCTGGCTCTGCCTGAATTTGATGCACATCATATGGAGACACTGATGATCTCCTGCGCTGGTGCTGGAAGAGGTCAATCACAGTAATGTTCTTCAAAGCATTGTGCATCATTTTAGACAATTTTGTTTTGTTTCTGTTTTCTTCTTTCTGCATCTTGGGGTTTTCCTCCTGGATCTGGGTTCACATATAACTCTTAACTGCCTGAAGTCTCCATCAGTAGACTTAATATGCTTATTTGCAAACTCAAAAAATTTTACACACACCAAGACTGTCAAATTAGGTAAGCATTTGTGTCACTTGAACAGTGACTACAAATGCATATGTAGGATGGTGATTTCGTGCCCATCTTCATCACTCTTCCTCTGACTTCTAAGGTGTACGGAGATCCTGATAGGAGAAGCAGCACGCAGGAGACAAACAGGCTGTGTCTCTGCCAGAGCCGTCGCTTAAGGTCAAGCTCTGCCTCCTGCCCCTGTGGCCTCCTCGCTGGGTCCATTTCCCCAGCCACCCCTGCCGGCCCTCCCCCACCCTGCAAAGTCTCAACTCCAGGGCGGGAGCGCTAAACCGTGGGAGTGGCAGGGAGCACGCGCGCCTCCTACACTGCCCATAACCTCTGGCACTGCCAGCGGCGCAAGTGCGAGGTGGCAAGTGGCACTAACTCCCTTCAAATTCAATAGATAAGATTGCCTCCTGATACACAGAGGAACTAATTGACTTGGCAAATGACCTCAATTCATTGTTATGAAATTTATAGCTACTCATATATTCATAATCTTCAATACCTCTCCTCTTTTGTGAAAAGTAGAATTAATGTTAAACATCATCTCTACCCCTGGCCATACAATTTCTCTAAATGGTTCCCTGTCTTTCCACTGTCTTGTAAAGTTGATTTATTGAATATATACTAAACCCCCTTTACCAGCAACGTCTCCATATATTTTCTATGGATCCTTTCATAATTTAAACACATCTTCCATCTTGAAACCAAAACCACTCCAGAAACTATGTTTTCCCAGCTCCTGCTCCATTTTTAACCTCTTTACAACCAAATATATAGAGCTATCTACATCTAATTACCATTTTCTCACATCCCCTCACCCTATGAATTTCTAATACAACTTATGATTTCACGATTAATAAAAACGATTAGGATTACCAATGATCTCCTCAAAATTAAATCCAATGAGCTTTTTACTTGGGATGAAATTAGAATTGGACCATGAATTCTTCAGGGAAACTTCCGTTTTCCTTGGATTTTTTAAATGGCTGAGGCTCTTGACTGTCTTCAAACTATTTTAGTTACTCCTTCCCAATGTCTTTGTCAAGAAATTCTAAAGCAATAATATTGAAGCATCTCAAAACTAAATGCTACATAATTGCTTGGAAACTTCATGCATTTCTTTAATTGCTACCATTTTTGCCAAACCTCTTCTTTGCATGTTCAAAACTATTGCCTGGATTTTATTTCTAAGTTGTAAACTCTGCTTGTGTGTGTTACAGACCTTCAAACTGAAATATATCTCAAACTGAAGAAATTTTCACCCCACAAGTAAACAATAATCTTCCTCAAGTTTCCAAAAATAGCTAGCAGCTCCTCAAAAATCCAAAGATTAATTGCAACAAAAGAAAAATAGATAAATGGGACTTCCTCAAAATTAAACATTTCTGCATCTCAAAGAACTTTTATGAAGGTGATAAAAAAAAAAAAAAACCAGCCTGTACAACGGGAGAAAATATTTGGAAATCACACATCTGACAAGGGTCTAATATTTCTGATATATAAAGAGATCCTACAACTCAACCATCAAAAAAACAAATGACCTAATAAAAAATGGGAAAAAGATCTGAAGACACATTTCTCTAAAGAAGAAATACGAATGGAGAAAAAAACATGAAAAAATGCTCATCACTGGCTATTAGGGAAATGCAAATCACAACTACAATGATATATTATTTCATACCTATTAAATGGCCGATATTAACAAAACAGAAAACTACAAGTGTTGGAGAGGATTTTGAGAGATAGGAATACTTATTCACTATTGGTGGGAATGTAGATTGCTACAGCCACCATGGGAGTCTTCTTGCCAATTCCTAAGGAAGTTAGATATATATCTACCCTGTGGCCTAGCAATACGTTTACTAGGTATATACACAGAAGAACTGAGAGCAGTGACACAAACCTCTGCACACCAATAATCATAGCAACATTATTCACAATTGCCCAATGATTGAAACAACCCTGGTGTCAATCAACTGATAAGTAGATAAACAAACTCTGGTATATACACACAATGGAATATTATGCAGCTGTAAAAAGAAATTAAGTCATCAAGCATATGACAATGTGGAAGAACCTGGAGTACAATATGTTGAGTGAAGCAAACCAAGAACAAAAGGATAAATATTGTATGACTTTGCTATTATGAACTAAATATAATGAGCAAACTCCTTGAATTAATAGCTAGAATATAAGTCACCAGAGAAAAGAATTTGGTTAAAGAAAGGAAAGCTTAGGTTTAATCTGTGCAGAATTGGTAAAAATTTGTTTGTAAATATTTGGAAACCAATTACAATGTTGAAAACACATCACTGGGTTTGTAATTAGTAGTGTTAACATATGGGTATTATACTGGTTAGTTTATTTCTTTTTGGTTGTTTTTTTTAGTAATGAATATGCTCTAATATTGATTGAAGTGATGAATGCACAACTCGGTGACTTTACCAAATGCCACTGATTGAACACTTTAGATAAACTGTGTGGATTATGAACAAAAATTAGAGTGGTTTGGGGGGAAAATAACTCAAATGTAAGATATGGACTACAGGTAATAGTAATACTATGGTGATGCTCTTTCATAATTTGTTAAAAATATTTCCCAACAATGTAAGGTATTGGTGGAGGGGTGATGTGTGGGAGCCCTGTATGATGTTATGCATATTTGTTTTGTATGTTCACAACTTTTTACTATACACTGATTGCTCATATATGTTTATATATAAATGATATATTTCAATATATTGTCCTTAAAATGAAAAAAAAAGGGGGGGGAAATACTATAATTGTATGCCAACAAATTAGATAATCTAGAAGAAATGGAAAATTTCCTGGAAATGCATCATTTATCAAAATCAACTCAAGAAGAAATAGAAAACCTTCAGAAACCTGTATTACTAGTTGATGCTGAATAGAATGCAGAAATTCATATCCTTAGAGCAATTCCATCCCTGTGGGTATGAGCCTATTGTAGGTGAGACCTTTAGATTTGGTCATTTCTGTTAAGGGCCTTTTGATTGGATTAATTCAGTAAAGCATTACTGAAGGTAGGTCTTAATCCTCTTACTGGAGTCCTTCATAAATTGTATGAATGCACAGACACAGAGAGAAACACCCAGAAGCTGAGAAAGAAAGCCTTGGAAGCCAGAAGCTGAAATCAACAGAACCCAAAAGGAAAGAGAAATCAGGAAGCAGGAAACTGAAAGCAAGGAAGCCCAGAGGAGGATGGAAAGCCCCAACAGACACCACCATGTGCCTTGCCATGTGAGAGAGGAGCCCAATATCACTGGCAGCCAGTCTTTGGAGAGAAAAGCATTACCTGAAGAAGTCTTGATTTGGACATTTTCACAGCCTTAGAATTGTAAGCTTAATGTTAATTGTAAGCTTATAATCCCCATTATAAAAACAAATCCATTTCTGGTATATTAACTTCAGCACCTTGCAAATTGAAACAACCTGTAACAAGTGAAGGTGAAACCTTCCACCAAAGAAAAATTCAGGACCAAATGTCCTCACTGGTGAAATCTACTAAACATTTACAGAATTAACACCAATTCTTCTCAAACACAAAGAATTCAAGAGAAGAGGACACTTTTTAATTCATTCTATGAGTCCAGTATTACAGATACCAAAGCCTAGTAATCACAAGAAATGAAACCACAAAACAATTTCCATTATGGATATAAAGCAAAAATCCTTAACAAAATACTAGAAAATGAATTCATAACATATTGAAAATATTAAACACCATGACCAAATGATATTTATGCCAGGGATGCAAGGGAATCTCAACATATGGAAACCAATCAATGTAATAAACTACATAAATAGAAAAAGGAATCTTTAAAATGTCAATCATCCCAATACATGCAGAAAAGGCATTTGGCAAAATCCAGTACCATTTCTTGTTAAGAACACTCAGAACACTAGGACTGGAATGGAAATTTCTCAACACCATAAAGGCAATTTATGAAAAACCTACTGTAATATCATTCTCAAAGGTGAAATACTGAAAAATTTCCTTCTGAGATTGGGAACAAGACAAGGATGCCAACTTTCTCTACTGCTATTCAATATTGTACTATAAGTACTAGCCAGGGCAAATAAACAAGACAAAGAATTAAAAGGCATGCAAATTGGAAAGGAATGAGTAATACAATCTTTATTTACAGATTACATAATTATATATATAGAAAATCAAAAGAGATCTACAGGGAAATTCTTAAAGCTGCAAAATGAGTTCAGCAAAGTAACTGTGTAAAAGCTCAAAAAGGGGAAATTAAGAAAACAATTACATTTACAATAGCATCAAAGGAATAAAATATATAAGAATAAGTTTAACCAGGGATATAAAAGACTTTTACATTGAAAACTAGAAAAAATATTGATGAAAGACATTAATAAGACCTAAATGATTTGCAAGATATTTCTTGTTAATGAACTAGAAGAGTTAATATTACCAAGATGTGACTATTACCAAAAGTGATCTACAGAGTCAATGCAATCCTTATCAAAATTCCAGCATTCCATTTTTTTGAGAAATGGAAAATGCAATCCTCAAATTCATGTGGAATTTCATGGTGCCCCAAGTACACAAAACAATTGTGAAAAAGTAGAACGAAGATGAAGAACTCACACTTTCCATGCTCAAATTGTACTGCAAAGATAAAGTAAATGAAACAGTTGTGGTAATGGCATGAAGATAGACAAATAGGCCACTTGAGCAGAATTGAAAGTCAGTAAATGAACCCACATATCTCTCACAAATTTTTTTTTATTAAAGATGTTGGAGTTTTACAGAAAAAATTGTGCATAAAACAGTTTCCATATACCATTCTATTATTACCAGCTTGCATTTGTGTAGTACATTTGTTACAATTCATGAGAAAACATTTTTATAATTGTGCTATTAATTAACTATAATCCATCATTTACAATTGGTTTCCCTGTTTGTGCTATTCAGTCTTATGTTTTTTAAAATTTTTATTCTATCAACAGAAAAACAACCAAAAATTTATCCTGTTACCCATATTTGTATATAGTCATGTTTTTTAAAAAATATTTTATTCCTTTGACAGTAAAACAACCTAAAATTTATCCTGTTACCTGTATTCATATATATATTTCTGTTAATCACACAGTATTCTGCTACCATCACCACCATCCATTATCAAAATTTTACAGTCAACCTTAATAGAAACTGTAAAATTTAAGCCTTAACTCCTCATTACCTATCCCAACCCTGACCTCTGGTAACCTATATTCTAGAGTCTGATTCTACAATTTTGCTTATTCTAATTAAATCATATTAATGAGATTATACAATATTTGTCCTTTTGTGTCTGACTTATTTTACTCAACATGTTGTCTTCAAGATTCATCCATGTTGTCATATGTATCAGGACTCCATTCCTTTTTAGGGCTGAATAGTATTCCATTTCATGTGTAAACTACATTTTACTTATCCATTCATTAGTTGATGGACACTTACTTGCGTTGCTTCCATGTTTTGGCTATTGTGAATAACGCCATTATGAACATTGGTCTGCAAATATCTGTTTGATCTCCTGCTCTCAAATTATTTTGGTGTATACCTAGAAGTGGGATTTCAGATTCATGGTAATTCTATGCTTAAATTTTGAGGAACTGTCAAACTATCTTCCACAGTGACTGCACCATTCTACATTCCCACCAACAATGAAGGAGTGTTCCTATTTCTCCACATCCTTTCCTCAACACTTGTAATTTTCCATTTATTAAGTAGTTGCTATTTTAGTGGATGTGAAATGATACTTCATTGTGATTTTGGTTTTCATTTCCCTAATACCTAATGATGTTGAGGATCTTTCATGTGCTATTTTAACCATATCATCTTTGGAGAAGTGTCTATTCAAGCCTTTTGCCCACTTTTAAATTGGTTGCTTGTCTTTTTAGTGTTGGATTGTAGGATTTCTTTATAAATCCTGAATATTAAACTCATATCAGATATTTGATTTCCAAATATGTTCTCTAATTGAGTAGGTTTTCTTTTTCACTATGATAATGACTTTTGATGCACAAAAGAAGTTTTAAATATTCATAACTCTCCATTTATGTATTATTTCTTTTATTTCTTATGTTCTGATTGTAAATCTAAGAAACCATTGCCTAACACAGTGTCCTGAAGATCCTTCCCTATGTTTTCTTCTGATAGTTTAATCATCTTGTCTTCTATATTTAGGTCCTTGAAACATTTTGAGTTAATTTCTGTGTATGGTGTGAGACAGTGGTACCCCTTCATTCTTTTTTCTATGGATATCCAGCTATCCCAGCAGTATGTGTTGAAGAGTCTGTTCTTTCCCAATTGAGTGTACTTGACAGGCTTGTCAAAAAGCAATTGGCATAGGGGAGCTGATGTAGCTCAATGATTGACCACCTGCTTCCCATATATGAGGTTCTGGGTTCAATCCCCAGTACCTCCTAAAAAAAGTAACTGGCATAGGTGCAAAAATCATCAATAAAATACTTGCAAATTGAATCCAACAGCACATTAAAAGAATTATACATCATGATCAAGTGGGCTTTATCTAAGGTATGCAAGAGTGTTTCAACACAAGAAAATCAATGTAATACACCACAATAAAAAATCAAACGAGAAAAATTACATGATTATCTCAATTAATGTAGAAAAAGCATTTGACAAAATATAGCATCCTTTTGTGATTAAAAAACACTTTGAAAGATAGGACTAGAAAGAAACTTTCTCAACATGATAAAGTGCATATAAGAAAAACTCATGGGTAACATTTGTACTCAATGGGAAGAGGTTGAAAGCTTTTCATCTAAGGTCAGGAACAAGACAAGGGTGCCCATTATCACCACTGATACTGATATTGTGAATAATAATAACAATAATAAGAGGAAAGCGGGTGTGGCTCAATGGATAGAGCTCCCGTTTACCATATGGGATGCCCCGGGTTCGCTTCCCGGGGGCCTCCTTGTGAGGGCAGGCCGGCCTGCGGCGCGGTGGGCTGAGCTGATGCAGCAGGACCTCACAGCAGGAGGGAGATAAGCAGACACAGAGAAGACACACAGCGAATGGACACAGCAAAACACAAGCATCAAGGGGGGTATAAATAAATAAATAAATAAATCTTTTATAAAAAACACAATAATAAGAACAACTATGCAAGAAAAAGAAATAAAATGCATCTAAATTGGAAAGGAAGAAGTAAAATTTTCACTATTCACAGATGACTTTATCCTATATATAGAAAGTCCCAAAGAATCTACAACAAAGCTACTAGAGCTAATAAATGAATTCAGCAAAATGGCACACAGGATCAATACACAAAAATCAGTAGTGTTTCTATACATTAGTAAAAACAATCTGAGGTAGAAATCAAGAAAAAAGTTGTATCTACAATTGCAACTAAAAATCAAATATCTATGAATAAATTTAAATAAGGTTGTAAATGACTTAAACATGAAAAACTGCAAAACTTTGGTAAAGGAAATCAAAGAAGATAAATGGAAAGACATTCCATGCTCATGATTGGGAAGGCTAAATTTTGCCAAGCTGTCAATTCTACCACAAATGATTTTCAGATTCAATGTCATCCCAATCAAAATTTCAACAGACTTTTTTTGCAGAAATGGAAAAGCCAATCATTGAATTTATTTGGAAGATAAGGGGTGCCAAATAGCCAAAAACATTATGAAAATTAAAAATGGAGTTGGAAGACTCACATTTCCTAACTTCAAAACTTATTACAAAGCTACAATTGTCAAAACAGCATGATACTCGCAGAAGAATTGCTATAAATCAACTTATATTGAGAATCTGAAAAATGTCTGATGATATACTTGCGAATATATATTTTTATGAGCTGGTACTGAAAATACAGCATAATTAAAAATGCATTTGCTTTTAACTATGTTAAAGTTGTGCCTTCAGAATACATAAGGTGGAAGGGGTGGTTTGGCAGAGGATGGGGGTAATAGTGGTGCAGGGATGTGAGTGGGGTTGAAGTTGCTGGAATGTGAGTGTAAGCAGGGTGGGAGATTTGGGTTGGATTATCCATGGAAGTGAGTGGAAGGCTGGAGGAAGAAACAGGTGAACTCTGGGGACTTGTAGGTCTGTGATTGAAACTACAATGGTGGGAATGTTCTTTTAGTGAATACAATAGGGGAGGGTTATTGGTGCAAGTTATTGGAGTGGGGAGATTTGTTGAAAAGGGTGCATGCATCTATGGAATATGCAAATGCTTATCTTGTCATAGGATGTTATCTCAGTGGCTAATGAACAAAACAATAAACAAGAAAATATTAAATTCCCATCTGGGGGATTCCTCTCAAGAACATAAGCAGTGACTAATAAAAAGATGGACCAATATGTCAAGTCCTCAATATTAATGCATGTAACTATGAATCTTATTCCTCAAAAATTGCAACATAGTGTTAACCTTGGGTTCTGAGGGGAGAGGGAGAGAAAAATGGATGGAGTATATTCTGCATGATCTTGCAAAGACAGAACTTAGAACTTATAAAAGTGTACAGTGCAGAATGTGAATAATCATGTAAACCATTCACCATCATTAGTGACAATGCTTCAATATTAGTTCAAGAATTTTAACAAATGTACTATACTCATGTAAGATGTTATTAAAAGGGGAAAATGTGAGCAGAAAGGGCATGAGGCATATGGGAATCCCCTATATTTTCTTTGTGACTTTTCTGTTACCTAAAGCTTCTTTGAAAATAAAGTGAAAAAAAAATAAGACACTGGGGGAACATACAGAAGAAATCATCACTGTACATAAAAGATAACAGATATTACAGGAATAAAAAATAATGCAAAAATTTTTTTTAATCCTTTATAATTTTTATTTTATTTATTTATTTTTTGGCTTATTTATTGGGGAGGATTTGGATTGCAGAAGAGTCACAAATATGGCAGGAGAAGATCACTGGTGCAAGGTGTCAGTGGTGGGGGATGTGTGGGAAGGGGTGCACCTGGGGCATGCCTCTATAGAATATGAATGTGTTCAAGTGGTCAGGGGTGTTGTCTCAGTGGGTGGAGACACACACAATAACCAAAAGTATATTGAGTTCCCATTGTGGGAAGTCCTACTATATTCTCTATTTCATTGGCAAGAATCCCTAGAGTACATGGGCAGTGCCTGGTGAAGGAGGACAGACAAATATGTCAGGCCCTTGATATTGATACATGTACTTATGAACATTTTTTGTGTGAAATTGAAACTTAGCTGAGTATTTATATTGCCTAAGAGCTACCTACCGAAAGCCTCCTTGTTGCTCTAATGTGGCCTCTCTCTAAGCCAAATTCAGCATATAAACTCCCTCCCTCCTCCCCAGCATGGGATGTGACTGTCAGGGATGAGCCTCCCTGGCACCAAGGTATTATTACCAAGTACCAACTAGTTATACATTTGGAAAAAACCTTGACCAAAAGGGGGAAATCTTAAATAGAAATGATTTTTTTGTGTCTAAGAGATTTCAAAGTGAATTGGGTGGTCATTCCAGAGTTTACACTTGTGCATATCTTAGGAGGCTCTCACTGACTACCACAGTAAACAGCGCCTCAAGCAGAGGGTCTCTTCAGGGCTCTAAAGACATCTGGATGTTATAGGAAGGAGGGAAGGTGTTGGCTGCATTTCTGCTGAGATTCAGGGCTCAACCAGCTTATGAACAGACCAAAGATTTAAGTTTCTGGGACACATATTTAATGGGTGTAGTGCTTCTTATAGTTTTAAATAAAAGGGACATAAGAACTATGTGTAAGAAAGTTATAAATAAGTTCAATTCCAATACAATGGAGTGATAGATTACCATATATTCTAAGGTATGGTCCAATGACAAGGGTTCAAATTCCTTGGGTCATTCCTAACCACACTAATGAAAGATGTTGTTAACGGAGAAAAATGTGGGATGGAGAGGGAGTGAGGTATATAGGAATCCCCTCTATTTTTATGTAACATTTATGTAATGTCTTCTTTAACAATAATAATAATAATAAAATAAAGTTATGCCTTAACACTAAATAAAATCATATGGACTGTATTCAAAAATATCATGTATATTCTCCTTTAGAAACTCAATTCACCTGGAGCTGTCTTTGCTGAGGTCCTCTCCCAGTCTCCCATGTTCCAATGAAATCCCATTTCTCTTTTCTCAGCTTACAGTGTGGCTCAATTTCAGGATCCCATAGAACTCAGCTTCCAGATGAGGTTTCTTCTATCTTCAACTGGGCTGGGCTAGCCTCTTAGTCTGAGCTGTTGTCAGCTGTTTTGAGGTTTCTTCAGTCCAGTTCCTCCTAGGGCTATTGATCCTCATAGAATTGGGTGGGGCTCTGTGACATTACAGTGGATGGAGTAGAGGTTCTTAAATGGGAGGTGGATTACAGTAGCCTGAATGGAGATTTTCACAGAAAAATGTGCATTTCCCAGTCTGAAACCATGTTCTTTCCAATTTAGGGTGTCTAAGGTGGGTCATTATGTGCATCCCTCTGTGCAATAAAAGATGTATTCCTTTCAGTTTCTTCTGCCAACCCTCCTGCCTCTGAAGATTCACCAGTTCTTACCTTAGCCTGTAAAGCTCCTGTTTCTCCTCTTCCAACTTATAGTGCAGATGTTGACACATTTATTCCCTTTCTTTCATTCCCTTCTCCATGGCCACCATCAATCTCTGCTGCAATTGTTGGTGCCATTGTCTGGATTGGTATAGTGCTGAGAGTGGCTGCTGCCTCTTCAAAAACACTTCATAGAAGATGTGACAACTGAATCCATCCATCATGCCACACTCTGTGTGCTCCAGGATGACCTCCAAGGAAAGGAACACATGGCAGCATGTCACACAGTTGAAGCCTTGCTCCCTGGTGATGAGCCAGTCCATGGACCCTGCACAGGACCTCTCTTCCTCCTTCACCTGGATGATGGTTCAGGGATACATGCCTCAGCAGCTCCAGGAAGGTATCCAAGGAGCAAACTTGGTGTTTGTTATACTGGGTGGGGGGAATTGAATGGTGCTCTCTTTGGAGAGCTCAGTCTGAAATACTGGGATGTTTTTCCCATGGGTGAAAATGTGATTTTGGTTTGCCACTCAACACCTTACCATGTGCATCTTGGTAATACATGCACACCTGACCCATTGATGCTCTGAAGAAAACCTGTATCTTGATGAATTTGTGGTCTATTCAGATGAAGCTGAGGAAGAAGTCCTCCCTGATATCCTTGAAATATTACTGGGCTTGGAATTTGGACTTACTGATTTTGATGGTGTAGGCTGCTCAGAACCTTCCTTTTGATTTGAAGCCTCAAGAAGAGGCAGTTATGTAAATGATGACCTAGGCCCAGGGCTCCTAAGCTACAAGCCCAGCACTCTGGTCTCATTCATCTCTGGAGGCTTCTCCATCCCTATCATCCCCCAAATGTGTCAAATCACATTGCTTATTGCTTTTCCTTTGAGGATACTGCTGGGGACAATGTCCTGTGCACAATTATATTAATGATAACATTGCTTTACAGTGAGGTTTTTACTCTTTCAAAATGCTGTAATACTTACTGGGATTTTATGTTTAATTGAGATTCTTCCATTTTAAATTTCTTTTTATTTTGGCAATACATTTTGAATTCCAGTTGAAATTTCTCCTTTGGTACATGGAAATGGCCTCAAATTCCTGAATATTTGTAATATTATGTGAATCTCTGAAAGATGTTTTCTATGTAAGTCATTTTCTAAGTAAATTTCAAGTGGGAAAACTCAAACAGGATACATTGTAAACTCTTTTTAGCCTATTTTTAAAGGAAAGATAATATAGAATGAATCATAGAGAGAAATAACTTGTATATTTTGTTAAGACTCTTACAGGACTTCTCTGTACCTCTCATAACAAAGTAACAAAAGAAAGTTAAAATTGCCTTTCTCAGAAAAGAAGGTCCACTTAACATGCCATTATTAGATGATATTCTTCAGGGTGAAGGTAGAAAATAGATGTCCATGTCTGAAAGCTTTAATTTCACAAACCTCAGATGTCAGATGACCATGATAAAAACCTCAACTAAGGTTTGTGGAATCAAGGTGATATTAGCCTAAGGATATACATAGGTTTCTGAATAGGAGGAAGGATTCGAGAGGGCAGGATGAAGAAAGGAAAAGATGGGAGCATAAGTTTTGTGGTTGCAGGTGTGGGAGGAATATGAAAATCCAGGAAGAGACATAGGATAGAGAGGAGTAACCTCCAAAGAAGGTGTTAGAGGCCAAGCAGAGACTCAATAGGGAACAGGAAGCAGGAATGAGCCACTGGAGGGCAGCAGAGGGGAGCATCAGAGGAGTGGGGAGGGAGAAAACTGGCTGGGGAAAGAGTACACAACTAGGAATTATAATAGATCAATTTAGGGAAAGCCAGGAATCAATACTGTGAACCTGAATTGAAGCTACACTGTTATAGGCTGTTAGGTTCTTTGCAAGCGGTGGGTTGAAGATAGAGAAGTGCCTGATCTCAGGATGGGGCAATAGAGCTCTAAAGGATAGAGACCCCTGGAATGAACATGGGATAGTGTGCTCCATCATGCCACCCACTCCCATAATATCCTGAACAATTTTATTTTCTTAATTCCTCCAAAGGTGCATTCAATCTAGTTAGAAAATGTAATAAAAATGAAGTATGAATTTCCTAACCACTCTTTCCCGGCCTACACCCCTCACCACAGTGCCTACCTAGTCCTTCCCTTTCTATCTATGTAAAGCAGTTAGGTTACAGACCTGATGTGGCAGTTTAATATTATTTATGAATTCCAAAAAGAGATATAAATTATGTTTGTAGACTGGTCTGCTCTTCTAGGTATGATAATCTTTGATTTAAATTCAAAGGTTTTATTATTATTTTATTAAATCAAGTTTAGGGATTTGATTTAACCACATCATTAGGGTATCTCAGGGTTGAGTTCCTGACCCCATTGTGGGCTATATAAACAGACACTCAATCAAGAAGACACAGAATAATACAGAGGAATAGAGATAGCTCCAAAGACATGGCAGAAGGGAGAATTAGTTTTGATGCCGGGGAGAACTGAGTCACTCACTTGATAGTTTGCAGCTGAAGAGGCCAGATCCCTGAGCAGCTGAGAAGGTCTGGAAAGAAATAAGCCCTCCAGCCTATAGCTGAGATGAAAAGAAGCTGGAACCATGGAGCCTTAAGAGGAAAGAAAAAGACTGAACCCTCACAGACATTGCCCACCAAAGGATTAACACAAACATTTTCCAAGCCAATGAGATTTACCTAAGGCATTGGCTCTGCTGCTTCCATGCCCTGTTTTAGCATGGGCAGCTTGATGAGGCTAGGAGCACAATTAGTAGATTTGCCTCCCTAGGTCCCTCTGAGTTGTTGCCACCTACCCCAGGACAGTATCACAAGCAGGGCCTTGTCCTTTCCCAATGTCTAGGACTCTCCTTTCCCACTCAAACCAACTTTCCTTTCAGTCTCCAGTTCACTCAGTGGGACCACTTCAAAGAGATGATTATAGAACAATCCTGAAGAGCCATATACTCTTGGCAGCTTCTTCTTTGCAGAGGCCAACTACCTCCTTGAATTAGGTAGGGAAAGAAGAAAAATAGAGGAAAATTTTACATTCAGTTTAAGTTTTAATAAATTAACTTGCCACACATTTTTAAAAGGCCATGCAGAAAAAAATTCCATTGGTTCTCTTAAGAGTTGCAAGATGTGAAAAGACAGTTTTCAATTGTGTCATAATCTACAGGGAAGGATGCAAAGAGCAGATGGGAAAAGGAATAATTCCCATCCAATCCCTATGATGTCTCCACTCTCACACTTCCCCTTGGAAGTCACAGAAACTACTATGTATTTCCTCACACCTCCAACTAAGAAGGAATTGCTTCGTGTCTTATTGTCTGCTGCAAAATTATATTCAAAACTGGAAACCAGCAAGGAGGCAGATAAAAAAACCAATAAAATGAAACAAATGAAATCATGTGTTTCATACATATATATGTGTGTATATATATACATCCCAGAGTACTTTCAGATTTTACTTATACTGGTGTCACAGTAAAGAGAGGACCTTTAGTGAGGGAGACACTTGGGATGCTACTAAAATAACACATACCCATCCATTTATGATGTTATATGTGTGACATTTTCCTTATCATCTGTCTGCTCCACATAATTATGTTCTGTGAAGACAAAATCTTGTATGTTCTGTTTGTCCTTATATGTCTGGTACATACACTGAAACTGGAACTTACAAATAACCCAAAAATGTTTGTTGAATGAATTGACTGAATGAATGAATTAAGCATTTAATTAATATTTTGGGATTAATAACTTTCCACAGCTTATTTGTTTCACCTGTGAAAATAGGAATAAATAAATTAACACTATTATAAATACAATTTGGAATTAATTAAAATGAGAAAAGAGGGAATGAGTGTAGCTCAGTTGTTGAGTGCCTGCTTCCCATGTATGAGGTCCCCATTTCAATCCCTGGCACCTCCTAAAATTAAAAAAGATAGAGAAAAGATCTTGAATAAAGAAGTGATAGAAGTTGTTTATGTGAGATGTTATGGGAGGTATGGGAGGTGGAGATCATGGGAATTCCTGTAATTTTTGTGTAACATTTATGTAATCTAAGATCTTTTAAAATATATATGAAAAAATAAATAATTAAAAATAAATTAAAAAACAGAGGTGATAGAAAAATTATGTTGTGTACAAATCAAATGTGCTACCCTTATCTTTACTTTGGATACAGATCTGTTTCTCCCACTCACACTGTGGGATGTGCAAGTACTGACAGCCCTTTGTCTGGCTATGTGTTTAAATGTACAATCATTCAAGCAAAAAAAGTCTGCTCTAACTCAAGCATTATAGAATAGAGTTTTTTTTAAAGTAAGTACACACAGAATGTAATAAAAGTGTATACTATGTACATTTTTGTTCTAATTTTGGGGAAAAAAAGAGAGCTGGGGTGGAAATTTTAGTATTATGAAAAATTAGATCTTTAAATTGATAGGGGACATAATTTGTTGCATTCTACTGTTATTTACAAAACATCCATGACTCAGACATTCACATGGCACATCTCCAGTTTTTCTGACTGCCTTCTTGATATCAGAGCACCCTAGAGCTCAGTGCTTAGTCCTCTTCTCTCTATTGATGCATCTCTCTCATTTGCCTCACTAAACACATGGCTGTCTGTAGCAGATTACATCCTACCTTACACTTCCAGTCATACTAGCTTCTCTAAGGTTCAGACACATATATTTCATTATCTGCATAACACTCTGTGTCTCAGCTACTTCCTCTGTAAATTATGAATTATAATAATATATTCCTCAAATGGTTGTCATGCAGAGCAAATACCTGAGAAAGGAAAAACAGTTAGAAGAGTGCCTGGCACCAGAATGAGTATGTACTCAATGAGTGTTAACTCAGCATTATTGCTTGACAACTCCATATGTATATCTAATAACAATACAAGGCTGCCATACAACAATTCTCGGTTCCAATCTCCATTCCATTCTTATCAATGAATTTTTCAAGACTGAAATAAACATAGTTTGGCAGGTTCCTACCTAATCAGTTGTTACAACTTTCCTATGGTGATCATTGAACCAATTTCAGTTAACATATCTAACAAAGAATCATTGCCATTCAGGCTGCTCATACTAATACACTCAACTCAGAATATCTGGGGAAAAAAACACCCATTGGATATATTCTGCCCAATTTATAATGGTGTTATTTCCTCCATTGTCTAGCCCACCAGTATCCTGCTCTTTCCTTATCAGGGTCTTCTGCTTTAAACTACCTGCTTTGAAAAGTCTGTTTGAAGGTATTATAAAGAAATGTAATCGATTTTTTTTTATATTTAGATATATTTTATTTATTTATTTCTCCCCACCCCCTGCTGTTTGTACTTGCTGTGTCTGTTTGTCTTTCCTTATTTCTTTAGGAGACACTGGGAGTCAAACCCAGGACTTCTGATG
Source organism: Cabassous unicinctus (assembly GCA_029593785.1). Taxonomy (NCBI): domain Eukaryota; kingdom Metazoa; phylum Chordata; class Mammalia; order Cingulata; family Chlamyphoridae; genus Cabassous; species Cabassous unicinctus. The sequence continues at coordinate 17,830 of JAQZBX010007376.1, read as the reverse complement.
TCGGAGAGAGGTGCCTAATCACTTGAACCTCCTCCACTCCCTGCTTTGTAGTGTTTCTCATTAAGTTTTCCTCCCCATCACTTGTTGCATCAGCTTATCACACTTGCCCATTGCATCAGCTTGCTGTCTTATTTTTATTTTTTTATTTTTTTTATGGTGGGTAAAAATCAAATTTTTCACAATGCAAACCAATATTTGTAAAATGATATGTAAATATATATGCATATATGTGCAGTTGCTTACATAAATGTTATTTTTAAAATATATATATATTTTAAAATGTGCTTAGATTACCTAATGTTACACAGAAATTACAGGGATTCCCATGCTCCCCACCTCCCACACCTCCCATAACATCCCACATAAACATCTTTCATTAGTGTGGCACATCACCTGCAATGGATATACACATCCTGGGGCTTTGCCACTAAACATCGTAGACCACACTCTCTCCCACACATTTCTAAATGGTATATGCTGATGTAAAGTGGCCTATATCTGTCACTGCAACATCACTCAGGACAACCCCCAAGTCCTGAAAAAGCCCCTGTATTACTACTGCCCTACCCCTCCCTGCCCCGAAAGTCTGAGGTGGCCACTGGCTCCACCTCACTGTTATAATGTCCTCCATTACTTGAATCACAATATGTCTACAACAGAATACCATTAAGTCAACTCTAGTCCATAGCTCTTCCCCTAATCCTGAGGGGACTGGGATGGTGATTTCCACTCCACCTCCAAGTGAGAGTGTGCTTACATCTCATGGATATGGTGGATGGGATTATCCTGCCTGCAGATGCAGGCTCTCTCCATTCCCTGGGATGGCCATTGTCCATCATCGTCTCCTCACCAGGTGACTTGGGTGAGCCCATTGAGCTGTAGAGTAGGAGTTGTAGCTCCACCGATATTCCAGGCACAGCTGGCACATAGGTAGTCCATAGGTTCCAGTCTCAGGAAGTACACCTACAAACTCTAGCCTCACATATAGGTTTGAATAGCAGGGACTGATGGACCATGTGCTGGGAGGACTTATTTGAGTCCAACTCTGTCACTCTCAGGAGCACAGATTCTAAAGTAGAGCCCACTGATAAGGCATCAATCTCTGGGGCTATCCCCCCTTATATAGGACCTGGGTGTCTCCAGAGCCTTCAGGAGCCCCTCTGTGTGGGGTGATATTCACTTTGGTGTTCTATGAGATCCTACTGAGGTGTGCATAAGCGTTACCTCTGGGATGACCTCCCGATCCTCTTTGAAGACTCTTAGCCACATGAACTCATTTGTCTTTACCTTTTCCCCCTTTTATTCAAGGTTTTTTCCCAGTTGTGTTGCCTGTTGCCACTTGGGTATTAATCCCTCATTGCCAGGGAGTCATGTTCCACATTAGTGTTCATATGCTGAGTTTGGCTTAAAGAGAGGCCACATTTGAGCAACAAGGAAGCTCTCAGGTGGCAATCCGTAGGCACCCCATAACAGAAGGCTACGTTTCAATTGCAAGAGCAAAGACTCATAAGGCTAGTCATCAATAACAAGAACCCATCATTGGGCCATCCTCTTTTGCCAGACACTGCCCCTGCTCTCAGGGGACTGTTGCTGCTCCCTTGGAGAATGTGGCAGAGCTCTCCAGGCTGGGAATTCAGGTTCCCTCATTTATTGAGTGATTGTCTACCCACCATGACGATGCCCCATCCCTTGATCATTTGAACAATTTTCTATATCTTTCATGTATATTCAGATCAACTTACTCCCATGAATCCCCCATCACAGGCACCCCCTACCAATGATCCTCTGGAGCCACCATTGTAACCCTTCTGTGATCTAAACCTTCCTTGAACATGAAGCCCATATAATAACCAAATACAATTAATAGGAAAATGAAATAATAATGATAAGCTTAAATACAAGAGATAAAATACAAGGAAACTCAGAAAAAAAACCCTAAAAATAAAAAATAATTAGCGGATTGGCACATTCAAAAAAATGGGAAAAAAAACAAAAAAAAATTCCTTAAAAAAATTTTTTTTCCTTTTTGTATTTTATATTTATGCTAAGTTTTCACATTATTTTCTATGGTCATTAATATTTTCTGTGGACACAGTCCCATCATCTGTGAATAATGACAGTTAAGTGTTTGGTATTTATTGTCTTATTGTGCTAAGTAGCACATGAAAATGTTCTTAAATTCCTTAACGGTTAGGTAAAAGGAAATGAAAACCGGAATATGATACTTTTTCATGACCAATAAAATGGTTACTGTCTTAGTTCCCTATTTGCTAAAACAAATACCATACAATGGGTTGGCATAGCAAAAAGAATTTATTGGCTCAGAATTTCAGTGACTAGAAGGCTTGCTTCCTGCCAGCATCAGTATCAACTTACTAGACAGCAACATTTTTGGTTCCTTGGCTTTAAGTCACATGGCAATACACAGGTTTCTTTTTAGTTCCCTTTTCTTCCAGATCTGGCTGCTCCCTATGACCTTTCTCTCTGTCTGACTTTTACTCTGCTTATGAATTACTTCAGTCATCTGGATTAAAATCCCACTTTATTCACTTGGGCCACAACATAACTGAAGTCAATTTATCAAAAATTTATATTTATAATGGGCCCACACCCACAGAAATGGATTAAGAATATTTTTCTGGAGACTTAAGTCCAAGCCATCACACATGCTTTGCTTGAGAGACCTGTAATTTGACTGTCCTGAGGATATGGCCCTCATGCCTCACTCAGAGATTAACCTGTTTTACCAGATGGAACTGTAAAGCAATCCCCTGAAGTAATTGATTCACAAGAAACCACTAATTCCTCTAATGACTCACCCCCAGTATCCCCTTTGCTTCCAGACCTATAGCTAGTCTGAAGTCTTAAAGACCCAAAAGGTGAGGCATAAAATGTTACTCAAGAGGAGGTGTGCTCTGCTCCAAAAGAACTGCATGATTTTTACAATTTATATAGACAGAAATCAGGAGAATATGTGTGGAAATGGATATTAAGAGGGGATAATGGTTGAAGGAACATAGATTTGGATAAGGCTAAATTTATTGATGTAGGCCCACTAAGCAGAGCTTCTTGATTTAGTGTTCTACTATGAGTGTTTAGAAAGGGCTTTGAGGGCCAGCACAGACTGAATAGTCAGACACCTGTGATTGAATCATGGTCCCCCAATAGGATAGTAGGGAAACTTTGTTTCCTCAGCCACCTGGACAACTGCAGGTGATTTTGGCCTGCATAGACTGGACTGTTGAGTGTGTTGGTTCCACCCAAACCTGCTAATAGAATAAGAGGAGGGCAATGATTCCCCAGCCTGTTTGGGCAGCTAGAAGCCCTTTCAGCCTGCACAGACTGGACTCTTGTATACCTGAGGCTCCACCTTCATCCACCAATAGGATAAGAGGGAAGCTGTATTTACTCAGTGACTCTGGGCAACTGCAGGTGCTTTCAGCCCACAAGGGATGGTTTGTAAGACATCTGTGGTTCCATCCCCACCCCTTAAAAGCAGAAAGGACAATGGTTTTTCAACCTGTCAGTGCAACTCCATTGCTTTCAGCCTGCTTGGCTTAGATTGCTGAGCACTCCAGGGGTCCATCTCTATCCCTGGAAGCAGAGGGGGCTCCATGCTACATCAGCCTCTCTGGGCAACTGCTTCAGTTTTGTCTGGTATGCTTAGTTTCATGGCCACACAAGCAGCTCCCTCTGCATCCTAGGCAGGGGAGGAAGGGGGATTAAGCTTCATCAATCTCTCTAGGCATCTACAGATGGTCTTGGACTCCACAGCTTGGATTACTGCACATGGCTGTGGTTCTGTCCCTATATCTGGCATGGAAGAAGGGTGGCAGAAGCTTCATCAGTTCCTGGGTCAATGAAGGAAGCTTCAGCCTCCACAGCTTAGGGGTCCTACTACACAAACAAGGGAGAAAGGGCAAGGAGGCCCTAAACTAAAGGGAGAAACTGCACCCAGAATAAATACATTTAGTAAGTGAGAAGCCAAGACACCAACAAAAAATTACAATCCATACCAAGAAACAGGAAGATATGGCCCAGTCAAAGGAACAAGATAAGCCTAAAGAGAAAAAGAAATGAGTTGAAACAACTAATCATAGATGTTCAAACAAATTTTTCTTAATAAATTCAATGAGATATCTAAAGAGATTAAGGATATTAAGAATACACTGGGTGAACACAAAGAAGAAATTGAAAGCATATATAAAAAATAACAGATCTTATTAGAATGAAACACACAATAAATAAAAATAAAAATACAATGGAGCAGAGTGGATGTGGCTAAAATGGTTGAGCACATGCTTCCCAAATGGGAGGTCTTGGTGCCTCCTAAAAACAAAACAAGCAAAGAGCCTAGCTTGGAGGAGCCAATGTGGTTCAGTGATAGAGTGCTGGATTCCTACATATGATGTCCCAGGTCCAATCCCTGGTCCTGGTTCCCCCAAAATTATATAAACTGAAGGCATATAACAGCAGATTTGAGGAGGCAGAAGAAAAGATCAGTGAGCTTGAAGACATGGCCTCCAAAAGCAAATATACAAAAGAACAGATAAAGAATGAAAAAATTGAACAAGGTCTCAGGGAACTAAATGATGGCAAGAGACATGCAAACATATACGTTATGGGTGTCACAGAAGGAGAAGAGTAGACAAAAGGGGCAGAGGGAATATTTGAAGAAATAATGGTAGAAAATTGCCTAAACTTATGAAAAGACATAGATACCTGTGTCCAAGAAGCACACTGTGCTCCCGTCTGAATAAATCTGAATATACCTAATCTGAGACAGATACTAATAAGAATGTCAAATGCCTAAGACAAAGTGAGAATTCTGAGAGGAACAAGAGAAAAGAAATGCAACATATACAAGGGATGCTTGATAAGATTAAGTGCTGATTTCTCATCAGAAACCATGGAGGGAAGAGGGCAGTAGTATGATATATTTAAAACAATGCAAGAAAAAATTTCAGCCAAAAATCATGTATCCAACAAGGTTGACATGGGACTTGGAAGAGAGTCTAGAAATGAAGATTTTATCAGTAAATGTAGCTAAAATTGTAAAAAGAGGGTGAAAATAAGATATGACAGATAAAACCCAAAGGTCAAAATGGTTAAATTAAGAACTGCCTTACAGTAATAGCATTGAAAGTTAATGGATTAAACTCCCCAATCAAAAGACATAGACTTGTGGAATGGATAAGAAAATATGAGCAATCTATATGCTATCTACAAGAGACTCACCTTAGACCCAAGGATACCAATAGATCAAAAGTGAAAGGCTAGAAAAAGATATTCCACATATGCAGTAACAATAAAGCTGGAGTAACTATATTTATATCAGATGAAATAGACTTTAAAAGTAAAACTGTTATTAGAGACAAATAAGAACATTACTTATTAAGAAAAGAAGCAATTCACCAGGAAGATAAAATAAAAACTGTATATGCACCTAAAGAGGATGCCCCAAATTACATGAGTCAAACATTGTCAAACTGAATTCAGAAAAAGATGTCTCTACAATAAGAGTTGGAAGACTTCAATACACCATTCTTAGCACTGGATAGAACATCTGGGCAGAATATCAATAAATAAACAGAAAGCTTGAATAATAAGATACATGGACTAATCCTAATAGACATATGCAGAACACTGCACTCCCAAACAGCAGGATACATATTCTTCTTAAGTGCTCATGGATATTTCTCCAGGATAGACCATATGTTCAGTCACAAAGCAGATCTCAATAAATTCAGCAAGATCAAAATTATACAAAGTACTTTCTCTGATCATAATGGGATAAAGTTAGAAATCAAAAACAGGTAGAAAAAGGGAAAATTCACAAATATATGGAGATTAAACTACACACAAATAATCAGTGTATCCAAGAAGGTATTGTGAGAGAAATCAATAAATATCTTGAGATGAATGAAAATGAGAACAAAACATATCAGAACCTATGAGATGCACCAAAGGCAAGGCGGAGATGGAAATTTATGAATTTTGGTGCTTACTATTAAAAAAAGAAGAAAGACCTAAAATCAATTATCTAACTACACATCTGGATGAACTACAGAAACAACAACAAACTATTGCCAAAGCAAGCAGAAGGAAAAAAATACAAAGATCAGAGCAGAAATAAATGAAATTTTTAAAAAATTAAAAAATTTAAAAAGTCAAAAATTGGTTCTTCAAGATTAACAAAATCGACTAACCCCTAGCAAGATGGACAAAGAAAAAGAGAAGATGTAAGTAAATAAAAGAAAAAATGAAAATGGGCACATTACTACTGACCCCACAGAAACAAAAGAAATCATAGGATACCATGAACTACTGTATACCAACAAACTAGACAATGTAGATGAAATGGAAAAATTCCTAGGAACATACGAACAATCTTTACTGACCCTAGAATAGGGGTTCTTAACAAGGGGACCTTGAGCTTGAATTTAAATTAAAAAAACCGTATTCTTGTGGGGATGTGCTGTTATGGGTGTGATATAATAATGAAATAATGCAGAGTATAGTATGGATTTAGTAAGGGGTCTGTGGTTTCCACTTGACTGAGAAATGGATCTGTTGGACATAAAAGGTTAAGAAACCCTGCCAATAGAAATAGAAGACCTCAAAAAACCATTCACAAACTTACTTGGCAGGAGAGATACCATGATTACAAAGGTGGTTTTCCCAGGGCGAGGATCATCCATTGCACTCTGGATGTGCTGACCCCTGAAATTTCCCCAAATGTGGGAAATTTAATCTGCATAAGTTGTGGTAGTGAGGGACTTCATTTGCTCTCTCGGCAAAATAAATAAATAAATGAAAAACCAATCACAAGTAAAAAGATTGAAACAGTCATCAAACAACTCCCCAAATGAAAAGCCCAAGGCTAGATGGTTTCACAGGTGAGTTCTACCAAGTATTAAAAGAGTAATACAAATCTTACTCAAACTCTTCCAAAAAATTAAACAAGAATGAATGCTACTAAACTCATTCTATGAAGCCAATATCACCCTAATACCAAAGCCAGATAAAGATAATAAGAAAAAGAAAATTATAGACCCATTTCCCTACTGAATACAGATGCAAAAATTGTCATCAAAATACTTGCTAGTTGAATCCAACAACACTTTAGAACAATTATTCATCATGATTAAGTGGGTTTTACACCAGGCATACAAGGGTGATTCAACACAAGAAAATCAACCAGTGTATTGCAACACATTAATAAATAAAGAATAAAAATCACTTGAACCTATCAATTGATACAGAAAAGGCATTTGACAAAATACAGCATCTTTTCTTCATAAAAATACTATGAAAGATAGGAATTGAAGGAAACTTTCTCACATTATAAAGGTCATATATGAAAAACCTAAAGATAACATTGCACTCAATGATGAAGTAGTGAAAGCTTTGCCATCGGGATCAGAAAGAAGACAGGGGTGCCCACTGTAATCACTGTTGTTTAATATAGTGATAGAGGTTCTAGCGAGAGCAATCAGACAATAAAAAAGAATAAAAGTCATCCAAATTGGAAGGGAAGAATTAAAACTTTCACTATTTGCAGATGATATGATCCTATACATAGAAAATCTTCAAAATATACAACAAAGCTGCTAAAGCCTTTAAAAGATCACTGCAGATTGGCAGGGTACAAGATTAGTACACAAAAATCAGTAGTGAGTATAGACCCTAGTAATGCAAAATCTGAAGAAGACGTCAGGAAAAAAATTCCATTTACATTAGTGTCTAAAAGAATCAAATATTAAGAACAAACCTCACCAAGGAAGTAAAGCACTTGTATTCAGAAAGCTACAGTGCATTGCTAAAAGAAATTTTAAGTCTTAAATAAATGTGAGAATATTCTGTGCTCATGAATTGGAAGACTAAATACCTTTAATTCACAATTCAACCCAAATTGATATACAGATTCAATGCAATCCCAAAAAATATTCCACCAGCACTTTTTAAAGAAATGTAAAACACAGTTATCAAATATATTTGGAAGGGTGAGGAACCTGAATAGCCAGCAACATCTTAAAAAGGAAGAGTGAAGTTGTAGGACTCTCACTTCCAGATTTTAAATCATATTACATAGGTACAGTGGTAAAAATGGCATTGTACTGGCATAAAGGTAAACAGATAGACCAGTGGGACTGAATTGATGGTTCAGAAACAGAGCATTACATCTATGGTCAAGTGATTTTTGACAAGGCTGTCAAGTCGACCCAGGCGGGGCAGAACAGTCTATTCAACAAATGGTGCTGTAAAAACTGGATATCCATATCCAAAAGAAAGAAAGAGGATCCCTATCTCACACCTTACACAAAAATTAACTCAAAATGGATCAAAGGCCTATATATAAAAGTTACTACCATAAAACTCCTAGAAGAAAATGCAGGGAATCCTCTTCAATACCTAGGGGTAGGTGGTGGACTCTTAAACCTTACACTGAAAGCATGAGCAAAGAAAAAAAAAACATGGATAAATGGGAACTCCTAAAAGACATTTGTGATTCAAAGGAATTCATCAAGAATGTGAAAAGACCATCCACTCAATGGGAGGAAATATTTGGAACGACATATCCAATAATGTTGATTTCCATGCTATATAAAGAGATCATACAACTCAACAACATAAAAGCAAGCAATCCAATTTAAAATCAGGCAAAAGACTTAAACAGGCATTTCTCCAAAGAGGAAATACAAGTGACAAAAAAGCACATAAAAATGTTCAATATCACTAGCTATTAGGGAAATGCAAATCAAAATGACAATAAGATATTTCACACCACATAGAGTGGCCATTAATTAAAAAATAAAACAGAAAACAATAAGTGCTGGAGAGGATGTGGAGAAATAACACTCCATCATTGGTGGGAATGTCAAAAACTGCAGCTTTTGTGGAAGACAGTTTGTCAGTTCCTCAGGATGCTAAATATAAAACTGCCATATGATCCACCAATTCCTTTACTAGGAATATATCCAGCAGAATTGAAAACTGTGACAACAGATATTTGCACACCAATATTCATAGGTGTTATTCCCAATTGCCAAACGATGGAAACAAACCAAGTGTCCATCAACCAATAAATGCATAAACAAAATGTGGTTTATACATATGTTGAAAGACTATGCTGCTGTAAGAAATGAAATTGGGACACAAATGATAACATGGATGTTCCTTGAAGACATTCTGTTGAGTGAAATAAGCCTGTCACAGAAGTTCAAATATTGTATGGTCTCACTAACATGAACTAAATACAAAAAACAAATACATGGAGTTAAAACCTAGAGTACAGGTTATTAAGAGGTAAAAGGAGGGCTAAGAAGAGATACTGATGCTTAAGATATATGGAAGTTTTAACTAAGTTGATTGTAAAACTGTGGAAATGGATAGAGTTGATGGTAACACATTATAATGAGTAGAAGTAATAGTTGTTTTATAAATGGGATTGTGGCTGAAAAGAGTGGTCTAGGGATGTAAATTGTCAATTGAAAGAAAGCTAGACAATATTCTAGGGACTGAATAACACAGTAAACCAAGAGGTGGATGAGAATTGTGGTTAATAGTACAAATACAAGATTGTCCTTCTAGGAACATGAACAAATGTAAATCACTATTGCAAAGTGATAAGAATATTGAGAAGCATAGGATAAATACAACTAATGTAACCAATGGACTATATTGTAATATTGTAGTATTTTTGCATCAATTCCAAAGATGTACTATGTTAATAATAGGCGGTATGAAAAATATATACCAAATGTATGCTATAGACCATAGTTAGTGGTAAAAGTCTGATGATATTATCTCATAATCTGTAATTAATGTTTCACAACAATGTAGTATGTTGGTGGAGGAGTGTTGTATAGGAATTCTGAACATGTACATGATTGTTTTGTAAGTTCACAATTTCTCTAATAAAGATGTATTTTTTTAAAAGGGCTATAAGACTTTGTTTAGTTGAATCATGGAGCAAAAGTTTGCCTACACTAAATGAAGTGGAAATGCCAGAACTGTCCTGATTTAATGTAGATGAAGAGGTACAAACACATAGGGAGACTGGAATGTTAGAGTGGATTTATCATGTGAGACATGTTTAACCACCCAGAAGTGCTCAGAGGACACAACTCTCACAACTGTGAGGAATAAATGTGTGATAGCACCATGTACCCTGAAGAGCTCTGTGGTCACTCTTCTCTGTAGGCCAGATATTACTGTGGGAACTGTTGACACTGTATTTGGATCCTTAAGGTTGGCAGGAGGCTAATGGTGCCACTTAATTGCTCAACACAAGGGGGTATGGTGACTGTAATGGACAGCAGAGTCAAAGCAGTAATCAAAACAGCCTGACTCACAGAGACATGGCATTGGATAGTTGACCAAGAGGTAGTTAGGAGTGAAAAAAAAAAAAAATAGGCAGTCTACTAAAGTCTTGTGTGATCTATATAAGTAGAAGATTTCTAGGCCAAATGAACAAATGTCTAACTTGAATAAAAAAGGAGAGTCATAGCTCCTTAATCAATTACCAGACTTGATAGAGTTTAAGAGGCTCAGAACTCACTGAATGAAGGGTAAGCCATGTCCCCTTGGGGAAGAGCACTGCACCCTGCTAAAATTTTACGATATCAATATTCCTCTTGGCTTTCCCCAAAGGAATCTATGGCATTTTACCAGGGTGGCTGAGTTTTTGGGGAAAAGGAAATGATCACACACTTCAGCAATTCCTGGACAATGGCTCTGAATTGATACTAATTCCAGGAGACCTTAATCATCACTGTGGTCAACCAGTCAGAGTAGGGGCTTATGGAGTTCAGGTGATTGATGAAGTTTTAGCTCAAGTCCATCTCACAGTGGATCCAGTGGGCCCCCAAACCAATTCTGTGTTTACTTCCCCAGTTCCAGAATGCATAATTGTAATAGACACACTCAACAAGTAGCAAAATCCCCACTTTGGTTCCCTGACCTATTGAATGAGGACTATTATGGTAGAAAGGTGAAGTGGAAACCACTGGAACTGCCTTACCTAGCAAAGAATAAATCAAAAGTAATACCACATTCCTGAAGGGATTGCAGAGATTGGTGTCAACATCAAGGACTTGAAGGATGAAGCAATAGTTATTCCCATGATGTCTCCATTCAACTGTCATATTTGGCCCAATAACTCTTGAATGATGACAATGGATTAACAAGGCAGTGACATCAATTGCAGCCGCTGTTCCAGATGTGGTATCACTACTTGAGCAAACAGCACATCAACTGGTACCTGGTATATAGCTATTGATTTGGCAATTTTTCTGTGACACCTGATAGTAAAAATGACAGAAACCAGTTTCACTTCAGCTGGAAAGTACAGCAATAAACTTTCACTGTAATACCACAGGTTTATGTCAACTCTCCAGACTTATCTCATAATCTAGTCCATAGGAACAATGATCACTTTTCCATAAGACATCACACTGGTCTGTTACATTGATAAAATTATGCTGACTGGACCTAGAGATAAAATTGTAGCAACTAATATAGTCTTATTGATAAGATATTTCCATCAGAAGATGGGAAATAAATCCAACAAAAATTCAGGGGACTTTCACCTCTGTGAAATTTCTAGGCATCCAGTGCTGTGGGACATTAAGATATCCCTTGTATTTGGTCCTTCCTACAGCCCAAAATGAGGCACAATGCCTAGCTGACTTCTGTGGATTTTCAAGGAAATATATTCCTCATTTTGGTGTGCTACTCCAGCCCACTTAACAAGTGACCCAAAAAGTCATAAAGTTGGACATACAAAATTGTATCTACAAAAACATGCCTGAGAAGACTCTGAAGACAAAAATAAGTTATAAAATTTGGTATATTCACCCAATGAAATCATATTCAGCCATAAAAATGAATGTAGTTATGATGCATCATGTGACATGGATGAACTTTGAAAAGAGCATTCTAGTTGAAATAAGCCAAATCAAAAGGACAAATATTGTATGATTACACTTATATGAAATATCTAGAAAAGAAAGTTCATAGATACAGGAAGTAGATTAAAGGTTACAGGGACCAGGGTAAAAAGAAATAGAGAGGTATTGCTTAATAGGGAAAGAATATATGGTTTGGGTGATGAAAAAGTTTGATAATGGAAGGTGGAGATGTTAGCAAGACATTGCAAAAGCAATCAATGGCTTTAAATTGTAAACTTATGGACATGTGAATACAGCATCCTGACTGTAGAGGGCAACTGTGGTGGAAACAGGAGATATGGCTGGAGACCAACATTCAGGCTATATTATGATGGGCTAAATTTAGCTTCAACTTATATTTCCTATAAGCAATAGTGCATTGTTGATTATCAGAAGAATACTTTTGTGAAATAAAAACTGTCCAGCATATTAGAGTAGGGAATGCAAAAACATGTAAAAGATAATCACTACTGATTTTACTGAATCAATCCTAAAAGTTGTGTCTTAGGAATATGACTGATTGATGAACAAGAAATAAGTTTAAGAAAATTTTGCTGGGCCATTTGCAGTGGATATATTCTGCTTCACTAATTCTCCTGCCTCCTCAACAATCTTGCTCCATCCCCTGTGATGTCATCTAGCCCCTTTCTCTAGCTTTTCTTTGGCACTGAAACATGATCTCCCCACTCTGTCTCATCCAGCACTAAGTAAATAGTCTCTCTGAAGCCATGTAATTCTATAAAACTGACCTCTATCTTTTCAGAGTTAGGATTCTTGGAAGAGTCAAGAGCATTCCCTGTCCCTACATCCCAGTGTCTAATTTAAGCCATCTTCATTTGGCTCACCATGATTTTAAACTCACTCCACCTTAGCCAGCCACTCCACTGAAATTGCTCTGCTAAATTTACCAGTTACATTCAAATTCTCAAATTTAATGGGTATTTTCCTTTTATTATCATTCTTGACCTTATTTTTTTTTAATTTTCTAAGCTTCAGTGTTGATTTGATAATATTCTCCTACCTACTTGATATTATCCTTTTTGTTATCTCTCCTAATTCTCTGTTTATTCTTTCTCAGCAAGCTCTATTTCTATTTACCCCTTATATGTTGATATTCCACTAACTTCAAGCTACTACTCATTTCATTGCACTTTCTATGAGTGACTTCATCCAAAACTATGATTTAAACTCAATCAATCTGCCAGTGAGTCACAATTCTTCACATCTAGTTCAGAAAAGTCTCCTGAGTTCCACATCTGAATTTTCAACTAAAATATCATGGGTACCTCAGACTAAACCTCTTCCCCCAAAGTTCTGCCCCTCTTTCTCATCAAAAAGAATGTTAACACTATCTACCTATTGGTTAAGCCTGAAACCTGGAAGATTTCCTTGACACTTCCCTCTTTCACCCTTAGATATAAGTAGCAATGGTGACCTGTCAAATCTACTTCCTAAATATATTATGTTAACTTCGCCCTGATTATTTTCCCTGTTGCCCTAGTCTTAACCAAGGTTTTCTCTTCTTATTTCCTGGATATCTGACACCGCCTTCCAAGTGGTTCCTTTTCCTTGAGATTAGACTCCTTCAAATTTATCCTTTATCTTTATAAAATGCAAATTTGTTGTTATCTTGTAGGAATTGTAACCTAAGGATTGCAATATGCATCTTAATTTATCACAGTCGACTTCAGATTGTTTTAATGCAAGAAAAATTGCCAACTTTGCTTCATTATACCTCCATTTTCACCTCCTTTCTTTTTTGCTCTTATTGTCATATATTGCATCTATAGATGTTAAAAACTTCAATCCAATGCTATAATTATTGCTTTAAAGAATCTTATGTATTTTAAAGTAAATATTAAATAAGAAAATATGTAACTGAAGAATCTATTATTTCATCCCACATTATTATTATTATCATTGGTGCACTACTTTTATCCCTAAAGATTTGAATCACTGTCTGGAGTATTTTCTTTTCAGTCTGAAGTACTTCCTGTAGTATTTCTTGTAAGGAATGTATGTAACCAACAAATTCTATCAGTCTTCGTTTATTGGGAAATGACTTGGTTAAGATTTTTATTTCAGAACTTTGAATATGTCAGCTCACTTCCTTGTGGCATCCAGCCATTAATCATATTTATGCTTCCCTCTATGTGATGAATTCTTTTCCCTTGCTGTTTTCTAGATTTTTTCTTTTTCTTTGACTTTCACAGTTTGACTATGATGTTTATAGATATGTATCTATTTATATTTATCCTACTTGGGTTTGTTGAGGTTTGGAAGTATAGATTAATTATTTTTCATTTCATTTGGGGAATTTTCAGTCATTACTTCTTTAAATATATTTTATGACCTTCCCCACCACTCTTTCTGGGTGTCCTGTTACACATATTTAGTATATTTGATGTTATGTTACAGGTTTCTGAGGCTTTATTCATTTGAATTGTCTTTTTTACTGATAATGAGAGTAGATAATTTAAATTGATCTATCTTCTAGTACATGAATTCTTTTGCCATCTTGAAACTAGAGATTTTCTACTGGATTTTTACATTCATAATTTTTTTTCATTTAATACTAAAATTTAAATTTGGTCCTTTTTATATAACTTCTGACTCCTTTTTGACAGGTTCATTTTGTTCCTTCATTGTGGCCCTTTCTTTAATTCTTTAAACATGATTTACTTTAGTTTTTTAAACATATTTGTAATTCCTGCTTTAAACTCTCTGTCTGCTAATTTGAAATCTGAGGATACTAGGAGAGAGTTTCTACTGACTATGTTTTCCTCTCTATGGGTCACTTCATTTATTTTGAAAATTTATCATTTTAGATAACATATTGTAGTATGTTGGGATTCTGAATTTTCCCATGAAGGGTTTTGCTGCTGCTGCTCTTGCTGCACTTGTTATTGATAGTTTCTTTGTTTATTAATTCCTGTGAGAGTTTGAAGTTCTTTTATAAATCCCCAAAATAAACAAATCCATTCCTGTGTGAGAAGGCATTTTGACTTGACTGTTAGTGAGGCACGACTCAAGTTGAGTCTCCACACTCTTGCTGCGACTGATAAAAATGGGGACACAGAGAGAGACACATACAGGAAAAGGAGCCACCATATTTGATCCTGCAATGTGAGAGAAACGACTCCAGTTTCACCCACAGCTCAGCTGGAAAAACAGAAGCACATGTGAGGTTCAAAGAGCTGAGGTCCTTGGAAAGATGAGCCATAAGTCTGATAACTTGCAGCTGAACTCTAGAAGAAAAGGGAGAAACTGAGATTGATGTAGGAGTCCTGGAAAGAGAGATGCCCTATGTCCGATTGCTTAAAGCTGAGATCCAGGAATTGGGCTCCAAAAGATGTTGAGCCTGGAGGGGAAGTCAGAGACCTTAGCAGATATTGGTGGACATTTTGATACCATGTGGCCAGACTAAAGGGTCAACTATAGCTGACTTTGGTGAGAAAGCTTCTCTGATGGTGCCATGATTTGGATATTTTATGGTCTCAGAACTGAAAAGTTTTACCCCAAATAGATCCCCTAAATAAAAGCCAACCCATTTCTGGTACTTTACATTGGAAGCCTTTTTGGTAAAGTAAAACAGAAATTGGTACCAAGAGAGTGGGATGCCACTGATTGCAATTACCAAAGATGTTGGAAAAGCTATGTGGGTAAGGGGTGTTTTTTCAAGGAATTCTGAGATGCTTGAGAGAAAATGCTTACATTTCTTTGAAGAAACTGTTGGTAAAATATGTAGGCTAAATATGATAAGACCTTAATGGAAATGGTGAAACTATTATTGGAAACTGGAGGAAAAACAAATCTTGTTTTAAAGTTGCAGAAAACTTGGCAAAATTCACTCCTGATGTTAGACGGAAGGGAGAATTTGAAAATGATGAGATTGAACATTTAGTTGTGGAGATTTCCAGATTAAATGTGGAAAATGCACCCAAAATTCTCCATATAGCTTATAAGAAAATGTAAGAGGAAAGAGATAAACTAAGGATTGAACTGCTGGCATAAAAGAAACCAAAAATTGATGGCTTGGGAAATTCCAAGCTTTCAGAAAACAATGTCCCAGAGGACAATGTGTAAATGAGAATGCAGACATTTGTCATGCCCAAGGAAGGGTTGGGCCCCATAATGCCCTGAAGAGAAGATATCATTCTATAGATGACTCTCAGACTTTGAAATTTAATGAGTATGCCCTGCAGGTTTTTAAAACAATTTGACCTCCCAACTCTCTTTGAAGTCTCTTAGCCAAGTGAACTCATTTGTCTTTACCTTTCCCCCCTCTTATTCAAGTTTTTTACCAGTCGTGTTTCCAGTTGGCACTTGGTATTAGTCCCTCATTGCCAGGGAGGCTCATCCCTGGGAGTCATGTCCCACATTGGGGGAAAGGTAATGCATTCATATGCTGAGTTTGGCTTAGAGAGAGGCCACATTTGAGCAACAAGGAGGTTCTCAGGTAGCAACCCTTAGGCACCCCATAACAGTAGGCCAAGTTTCAATTACAAGAGCATAGACTCATAAGGCTAGTCATCAATAACAAGAACCCATCAATGGGCCATCATCTTTTGCCAGACACTGCCCCTGCACTCGAGGGACTGTTGCTGCTCCCTTAGAGAACGTGGCAGAGCTCTCCAGGCTGGGAATTCAGTATTTCCTCATTTATTGAGTGATCATCTACCCACCGTGACCATGTCCCATCCCTCAATCAGTTGAAACAATTACGCACGCCTCAGTAGGATCTCACATAACACCAAAGTGGATATCACCCCACACAGAGGGACTCCTGAGGGCTCTGGAGACTCCCAGGTCCTATATAAGGGGGAATAGCCCAAGAGATTGATGCCTTATCAGTGGGCTTTACTTTGGAATCTGTGCTCCTGAGTGTGACAGAGTTGGACTCAAATAAGTCCTCCCTGCACATGGTCCATCAGTCCCTTCTATTCAAACCTATATGTGAGGCTGGGGTTTGTAGGTGTACTTCCAGAGACTGGAGCCTCTGGCCTGTCTATGTGCCAGCCATGCCTGGAATCTCAGTGGAGCTGCAACTCCTACACTACAGCTCAATGGACTCACCCAAGTCACCTGGTGAGGAGACGATGATGGACAACGGCCATCCCAGGGAATGGAGAGAGCCTGAAGCTGAAGGCAGGATAATTCCATCCACCATATCCATGGGATATAAGCCCACTTTCACTTGGAGATGGAGTGGGCATTACCATTCCAGTTCCCTCAGGATTGGGAGAAGAGCTATGGACTAGAGTGGACTTAATGGTATTCAAGCAATGGAAGAAATTATAACAGTGAGGTGAAGCCAGTGGCCACTAGATGCTTTTGGGGTGGGGAGGGGAAGGGCAGTTGTAATACAGGGGCTTTTTCAGGACTTGGGGATTGTCCTGAGTGACATTGTGGTGATGGATATAGACCATTTTACATCAGCGTATACCATGCAGAACTGTGTGGGAGAGAGTGTGGTCTACGATGTGAACTGTGGTCTATGCTTAGTGGCAAAGCCCCAGGATGTGTATATCCATTGAAGGGGTGATGTGCCACACCAATGAAAGTTGTTTATGTGAGATGTTATGGGAGGTATGAGAGGTGGAGATCATGGGAATCCCTGTAATTTTTGTGTAACATTTATGTAATCTAAGCATCTTTTAAAATATATATGAAAAAAATAAAATAAAATAAAACAATTTGAGAGCAGTGATGCCTGTTTTCCTTCCATTTTCTCCTTAGGGTAATGCAAATGTTTATTGTATATCTAACTTGTTTTATAGGTTTGACAGGGATACAGCCAGAGGGAAACTTTGCCCCAAGAAAAACTGCATGTCTCTAACTGTTTGTGTGTGTGTGTGTGTGTGTGTGTGTGTGTG
>JAQZBX010007375.1:0-50751 GCA_029593785.1 Cabassous unicinctus | reverse complement strand
TCAGGTGCTAAAAAAATACCATACAGTATTTGTTTACCAATTTGTTGGCTCATGGTTTTGAGACTAGGAGAGGTCAGTAAGGTGATGCTTTTTCCCTGAAGACTGGCTTTCTGGGGCTCGCTTCCTGTGATCATTGGATCCATGGCTTTTCCATGAAGGTGAAGTACATAGTAATGAGTTTCTTATGTAACTGGTAAAAACATTCATTCACTCACAAAATAAGCATTCAGTGATTCATGTGCTTAAAAAAGACTGTTTTAGGTGATAAGAATATTAGCAGAAAATAAGACAAAGTTCCTTTTATTAAAGTTGCTTTAAAATGGAAAAAAGCCAGAAAAACAAACAAACAAATAAATATACAAAGCTATTTTCAAGAGCAGTAAGTACTATGTGAATATATTGCAGGAAAATGAGTAATGGTGAAGGCCATTTTACATAAAGAGTCAATAAATGATTCTGAGGAAATGCTATTGGCACTTAGATGTAAATGATGATATGAAAGAATCAGACACTGTTTCTCCAAGGGAGTAGTATGTGGAAAAATATGGTAGATTGGTGCAGTGTAATGAGGAGAGTTTGGATGTACATATGATCATGTGATATCAAGAAATTTACAGGGAGCAGATGTAGCTCATTGGTTGAGTGCCTGCTTCCCATGTATGAGGTCCTGGGTTCAATCCCCTGTACCTCCTAAAAAAAAAAAGAAAGTTCCTATCAGTTCAATACAGAGTTAGTTGAGAAATGACTGCAAGGAATTAGACTAGAGAAGTAGCCAGAGATCAAATGATGAAGAGCCTTATGTTTTAGTTTCCTAGCTGCTAAAACAAATACCATATGATGGGCTGACTTAAAAAATAAGAATTTATTGGCTCACAGTTTTGAAGATAGCTGAAGTCCAAAATCAAGGTGTCAGCAAGGTGATGCTTTCTCCCAGAAGACTGTGGCTTTCTGGGTCTGCAAGTGACACTTGATCCTTGGTTTTGCTGTCACATGGCAGTGCATGTGACAGTATCTTCTCCTTTCTCTTCTGTGTTCTTTTGGCTTCTAACTTCTTGCTTCCCAAGTTTTTTTTTTTCTTTTCTTTTCTTTTTTTTATCCTTTATTTTCGAATTTCATTCTGCTTATAAATGACTCCAGTAATGTAGATAAAAGCCCAAACAGATTTAGTTGGCCACACCTTAATTAAAAATAACAACTTTAAAAGGTCCTATTACAATAGGTTCACCCACAGGAATGGATTAAGACTAAGAACTTGTTCATTTTTTATAGCCGGATATTATTCTATATTTTGTTTAGCCATTTATCAGTTGATGGACAGATGGGTTGCTTCCCATCTTTGGGCTATTGTGAATAGTGGTGCTATGAACATTGGTGTACAAATATCTGTTTCCAGTCCCTGCTTTCAATTCTTTTAGATATACACCTTGTAGTGGGATTGCCTGGTCATAAGTTAAGTAGTTTTATACTTAACTTTCTGAGGAACCACGAAACTATCTTCCACAGAGGTTGCACCATTTCACATTGCCACCAGTAATGAATGAGTGTTCCTATTTTTTCACATTCTCTCCAAGACTTGTAATTTTCCATTTTTTTAGTAGCATCTATTCTAATGTGTGTGAAATTGTACCTCGTTGTTTTGATTTGCATTTCTGTGACACATGCAATTTGATTATTGTTGGTATATGTATGCACCCGTAAAACCATCATTACTGTGTTAGTCAGCCAAAGGGGTGCTGATGCAAAATACCAGAAATTGTTTGGTTTTTATAAAGGGTATTTATTTGGGGTAGAAGCTTACAGTTACCAGGCCATAAAGCCTAAGTTACTTCTGTCACCAAAGTCTATTGCCACGTGTCAGAGCAAGATGGCTGCTAACGTCTGCAAGGGTTCAGGCTTTCTAGGTTTCTCTCTTCCTGGGGCTCATTTCTCTCTGGGCTCAGTTGCTCTGCTTTCTTCACAAGGCCAGCTGTAGACTCTCAGGTGAACAGCTCTGGCTCTCTCCCTGGGGCTTGATTCTCTCTGGGCTCAGCTGCTCTGCTCTCTCCCAAGGGTTTACTTCCCCAGGCTCCAGCTCAAAACTCCAACCTCTCTTCTCTATGCTGCAGTTTCTCTGTGAGTCTCAGCCCACCAAGGGGGCAGGGACTGAACGTCCTACTGACGTGACCCAATTAAGTAAAAGTGAAACCTCTGAATCCAATATAATCTAATCAAGTAGCAGCTCTTTGAAAATCTTGAAAGATTTGAAATGAGCAGTTCACAAACATAATCCAATATCTATTTTTGGAGTTAATAAATAATGCCAAACTGATAAAATTACCATCTAGTGAATAGAGTTGATAAATATATTCAGTTTTCTCTCATATGTAATCCATTTCTCCTTTTCCATCTGCTCCCAATCCTCTGCAACCACCATCCACAGGCAAACATGGATCTGCTTTCTGATGCTATAGATTAATTTGCATGTTCTGTGATTTTATATAAATGGATATGGTCGGGACACTTTTTTTTTTTCTGATTTCTTTCACTCAGTATAATTATTTTGAGTTTCATCTGTTTTTTTTTTTTTTTTTTTTTTTTTTTTTTTTTTTTTTTTTTTTTTTTTTTTGCATATATCAATGGTTCATTCCTTTTTATTGCTGAGTAGTATTTCATTTGATGGGCAAATGCAATTTGTCATCCATTCAACTTTTGATGGGCATTTGGGTTGCTTCCAGTTGTTGGCTAGTTCAAATAAAACTATATGAGGGGACTGGATGTGGCTCAAACAGTTGAGTGCCAGCTTCCCACATGGAAAGTCCGAGGTTTGGTTCCTGGTTCTTCCTGAAAAAAATAAAAACAAACAATAAGCAAATCAAACGAAAAAACCAACTCAGGGAAGCCAATGTGGCTTAGTGGTTGAGTGCTAGCTTCCCACATATGAGGTCCCAAGTTCAATCTCCCATCCCCAGTACCTCAAAAAAATAAAATAAAATAAAATAAATGATATGAAAATTCATGTACTAGTTTTAGCACAGTCATATCCTTTCACTTGTCTCCAATAAATACCTAGGAATAGAATGTTTTGTGTATACTCCCATACTTCATGTGTATAAAAATGCTTTTACAAGCAATATATGAAAGTTCCAGTTTCTCTATACAAAAACTCTATTTAAAATTCTATTAAATTTTAGGCATTCAAATAAGTGTGTAATGGCATTTCACTGTAGTTTTAATTTGCATTTCCCTAGATTTTAATCAAATTTTCAGGTTCTATGAAAAAATATTGTTGGATTTTGATTGAAATTACATTGAATTTGTAGAATATTTGAAGTGAATACACATCTTTAAAATATTGAATCTTCCTAGTTCCATGAAAATGGAATTTTAAAAATTCCATTTAAATTCTATTTATTACTTCCAATAATATTTTCCAATTGTCCACATACGAAATTTGCACATATTTTCTTACATTTATTCACAGATAACTTACAGATTTTTGTTGCTATTGTTAATGGAGTCTGGTAAATGGTAATCCAATTTTTGTTTGCTTTTGTTTTTTTCTTTATGTCAACTCAGAACTTATTTCTTGAGAATTAATTTCCCAGTCTTCTTTACTTACTGTTTCTTTTAAAGTATTAATCAAGACATCATTCTTATATTTTATTGGAATTCTTAAAATGTGTCCTTTTGAATATAGAGTTCTGATGATATTAAAGTTGCCTCTTCCTGGCTGTAGTGGACTCTAGAAGAATAGCTGCCTTTTCAAAAGTTTTCCAAAGTATTAAATTTCACCATATTTCTGTTGAGGCATTAGTTTATAATCCCAAAAGTTATTGCATGATCTTTGGATAGTGCTGGTGTAAGAAGAAACAGTAAGGGGTAACTTTTTGGTAAGATGTTCATTAAAATACTTTATAAATCAAAGCCCTGCAAAGGAAGTTTAAAAAAATATATGTTTTTACTCATTTTTTAAAATCAGTTAGCTTGTAGAAGATTTTATATGAATTCAAACACAATGGTTTCATATAATAGAGATCAGATATTTTAGATCTGTTATTGTTCACTGATTCCAGCTAAAATTTTCAGTGTTATTTCTTCCTCTACTTCTTATCCTTCTCTCGTCTTCATTCTCCCTATTTTTGTCAAGTCCATTCTATGCTGTTACAACATCTACAAATTTCATTCTATCATGCTAAGCTTTAATAAAGTCTATAAGAAAGTAGAGAGTGAATGGAGCAGGTAGATGGAAACATATGATAGAAGGCTGAGGGAGAGTGTTTTGCTCTCTCAAAATAATAAATATAGTAAGCACTTCTCCATGTCCACTGGATACTGAGTAAGAGGATATAGGTTTAAATTAGAGCAAATGTGGTTCAAATTGATTCACTGAAGCAGAGTTGATTCTCTTAATCACTTCAAAGGGAATTAATTCCAACTACTACTTGGGTCCCTATAATATCAACAATAATTTAAACTTCTTTCACATCTGTGCATCCCATTTTTGGTACTAGTTCTCCTTCTAAATATACTATAGATCATTTGGAAAACATTTTTAGAAATTAATAGGCTTTTGCTATTTCTTTCTCAACTTGTCACCAATCACATGATTATTTCTAATAATTTTGGTAATTAAAATCTAGTTATTTTTATCATTTTAGCTTCTTTGCTAAAATGTAGTTTAGGTAACCTAATCACATGGCAATATTGAACAAATTATATTAAGAAGGCCATTTTGACCATCTTTCCAAAGAAGCTTTCTCTTCTCTTTTGATTGCATAGTTTTTATCCAAGTCATGAAAGAGTAATTGAAGGTTTTCTCTTTGTTTTCTTGTTTGTTCTGTGATTTGTTCTGCTTTTACTTAACTGTGTTAAAGGACTTTTACTGCATCCTGTTAATCATTATTTTCCTATGCTTTTAATGGGTGTACAGACTATACTTACGTGAAATCTTTCAGTAAGCAGGATATAGTAGTTACCAAAGGCTAAAGATGCTGATTCAATGACTTTGAACAGAAGATCATGAAATTTAATATAAGTGAAATTTGTGCTTGCATAAATTGTTTCTTCATCGCTCTGACCTAAATTGTGAGTTTTTATTGCAAGGATGTTCAAATTAGCTACTTCATCTGTGAATAGTTTCAATAACTTCTCAGAGACTGTTTAAAGTTACCTCAATAAGAAATTATAGCTTATTTGGAATTTACTTTCATTATATTTTAAATGGTTGTAACTTCACAAATATTTTTTACTGCAAAGTAGAAGTGAAAAAGATATTCAGATTCATTCTTTTGCTATTTTTGATTATCACAGAAATTAACCACTACTCTAACTCTGACTATTAAAACACGCAGAGCATGTAAATTAAAAGCCATATATCACACACACTAAACTTTCATGTCAAAAAACAGTCAAGAAAACTGGACTGTCTCTGAATAAGGGGAGAAAAATTTTATGGTTTGTGAAACACCTGAACACTATGCTTGGGGCTCAGTGGTTCAAGTGACCTTAATTGACATCAAATTTGCCACTGAAAGGCACTCTTTGCCATCTCAACTGTTCCTCATGATGACAGTTGATGGGTCCCTCCAGGTTCACCATGTATAATCTTAGAAACATTATATGACTTATGATCATTTCAATTAAAAATGCAAGTTCTTTATATTTGATACAAACAAGTTTATATGTATGCATTTCAGTATTAAAAAATGAAATAGTCTTTAAATAGCATATATATATAATTTTCATAAGAGTATACCTGTACTAAATGCTAGGCATTATTATTTCACTTTATCCTATCCAATCCTCGCAATGCAGCAATGACATCATTAAAATTGTTTACAAAAGAGTGAAACTGGCTAAAAATGTTAAGTATCTTGCCAAAGGTCACCC
This sequence comes from Cabassous unicinctus, assembly GCA_029593785.1. Taxonomy (NCBI): domain Eukaryota; kingdom Metazoa; phylum Chordata; class Mammalia; order Cingulata; family Chlamyphoridae; genus Cabassous; species Cabassous unicinctus. The sequence goes on along the minus strand of JAQZBX010007375.1, from coordinate 44,883 downwards.
AGTTAGCAAGTGGCAGAAATGGAATTTGAGCAAGGATTGTCTCAGTATGTCTCTGCTCTGCCTCGTATGCACTAAATGTGTAAAGAAACTAATGTGAATGAAGCAAGTGCATTAAAAAAGTGATAGCTATTATACAGGTATCTGCTTTTCATACTTTCCAGATTTTGAGAATTCAGTAATGTGATGGTTAGGCTAATGTGTCAACTTGTCCAGGTAATGGTGCCCAGTTGTTTGGTCAAGCAAGCACTGGGTTAATTGTGATACAAGGACTTTTATGGACTTTAGTCATCAGTGAGTTTACTGCATAGATGGTTGATTACATCTACAATCAACCAGGAAGATTGCCACCAGTGAAGTTTTATCCAATCAGTTGAATGCCTTAAAAGGGGAGGTGATTTCAGCATTCAGAGAGAATTTTCCAGCTTGTCTTTGGACAGCCAATGTCTCCTGGGAACTCATCAAGGACCTTCATTGAACCTTCATCAGAGGCCCTGGTTTGCAGCCTGCCTACAGAATCTGCACTTGTGCATCTCCATGGTCACATGAGATAATTTTATAAAATCTCATACTATTTACAGATATCTCTTGTTGATTCTGTTTCCCTAGAGAGCCCTGACTAATACAGCTTATTATCAGAGGTGGTTCTTGAGGAACAGAATCTTAAACATGGGATTTCTGAAGTGGTTCTGGGAGTTTTGCAATTGACTCACTACTCTAATTGGACTCAAGGGTACTAATGACTCCCTTTCCAATAATCAAAAGGCCATTAACAGTCCATGGCATGACCTGGCAATGGAGATAGGCAAAATATTATCACTGGATTCCCCTATTTCCATGCTTCTTGAAGGCAAGGATCTAGATGAGAATGTTTTCAACACCTTATCAGAGTTTTATGGAGTCAAAAGGTAAAATGATGTTGGGTGGCTCCTCCTAGATACTCTGGATACAGTTACAAAAGAAAAGGATGAGCTAAAGGATTCAAATTTGCAACTTAAACACTGCATGAATGATATGAAAGTTTCTATGTGTGCTCTGAAAGAAAATCTTGTTTCATGCAGCCACAGGCTTGAGATCTTTGAAAATGATACTCAGAGTCTCATTGTATGAGTAGCAGATTTATTAATACAAGGAAACTAAAATCTCAGCCTCACAGGGTGTCTGCTGTTAAAATGAATGCATTGATTGGAAAAGAGTGGAATCCTGAGGATTCGGATGGAAACATATGGGGTGATGATGATATTGCTGGGGACATTGGAACCCTAAATTCTGCTGAGACTTTGCCAGATAAACCTGTGATGGCCTGCTCTGTGGAGACCACACAATGTCAACCTTGTATCACCCAACCTCCACTTGCCCCAGGGAGTCTAGACCCCCTTCCAGCCCTGTGTTGTGTACCAGTCAAAATAAGCCTGCACTGCCCAACATCTGGCCTGCCCCAAGGAGTCTGGACCTCCTCCAAGCCCTGAGGCAGGTACCAGTCAAACTCCAGCATGTACTGCCCAATATCCACCCTGCCCTGAGGAATCTGCCTTACAACCCCTGCCAGAAGAGATTAATCCTGTTTTACCAGATGAAAGTGCAAAGGAATGCCCTGAGGTCAGTAGGTTGCTAGGCTTTTCTAATCCTTCTCCTCACCCATCCCCACCATCACTCTTCTATTCCAGACCTATTACTAGACTAAAATAACAACAAGCCCCCAAAGGCAAAATACAAAGTGTGACCCATGAGGAAGTACACTATACTCTAAAAGAGCTGCATGAGTTTTCCAACTTAGATAGACAGGAATCAGGGAAATATATATAGGAATAGATATTAAGGGTATGGGATAATGGTGGAAAGAATATAAAGTTGGATTAGGCTGAATTTATTGATATGGACCCACCAGGCAGAAATTCTGGATTCAACACTATAGCTCAAACTTAGAATAGAAACAATTCCAAGTTTGTTTGGGTGGCTGACTAACAGATGGACCAAAAGATGGCCTAGCATGTCTGAGGTTGAGATGCCCAATTTGCCCTGGTATACAGCACAAGAATGAATTCAAAGTCTTCAAGAGATTGGAATGATAGAATGGATTTATCATTTAAGACCTGCCCACCCACCCCAAGAATGTCCAGAGCAAACACCTTTAGCCAGGACTGTGAGGAATAAATTTGTAAGACTAACTCCATCTTCTCTGAAGAGTTCTGTGGTTGCTCTTTTCTGTAGTCCAGATATTGCTGTAGGAACTGCTGTAATAGAACTAGAATCCTTAAAAATTAAGAAGATGATCATTAAGGGCCAGTAAAAGCCAAATATATGCAGCTAATTGCAAAAGAAAAGGTGGGCTTGGCTACCGCAATGAAAGGCAGGCTCAAAGCAGCAATCAAAATATTCTGATTGGCATAGAGTTATGCCATTGGCTAATAAGTCATGGGGTACCTAGAATTGAAATAGATGGGAAGTTGGCTAAATCCATCTTCATCTATATAAGCAGACGTGTTCTAGGTCGAGTGAACAAAACCCTAACTCGAATTAGAGATGCAGAGAATTGTAGCCCCTTATTCAATTCTCAGACTTGAGTCAGTTTACAGACCCAGAGCCGCTTGAATGAGGAAAAGGCCAGGTCCCCATCTGGGAAGGATCCTGTTAAACAGCCAAAAATTTATACTGTTAATCTTCCTCTCAGCTTTCCCCAAGGAGACCTATAGCCTTTTACCAGAGCAACTGGGCATTGTGGAAAAGGAAATGATCAGGTATTTTGGGGATTACTAGACACTGGCTCAAAAGTGACATTAATTCCAGGAGACCCAAAACATCACTGTGGTCTACCAGTCAGAATAGGGGCTTATGGAGGTCAGGTGATTGATGGATTTTTGGCTCAGGTCCTTCTCACAATGGGTCCAGTGTGTCCCCAGAGCCATTCTATGGTTATTTCCCCAGTTCCAGAAGGTGTAATTGGAATAGACATACTCAGTAACTGGCAGAATCCCCACATTTGATCCCTGAATTGTGGAGTGAGAGCTATTATGGTAGGAAAGGCCAAGTGGAAGCCATAAGAACTGCTCCTATCTAGCAAATTAGTAAATCAAAAGTCATACCAGATTGCTGGGGAGATTGCAGAGATTAGTGCCACCATCAAGGATCTAAAGGATGCCGGGGTGGTAATTCCCACCACATGCCATTCAACTCTCCTATTTGGCCTGTGAAGAAAACAGATGGATCTTGGAGAATGACAGTAGATTAGAATAAACTTAACCAAGTGGTGGCTCCAATCATAGCTGCTGCCCCAAATGTGGTATCATTGCTTGTGCAAGTCAACATATTCCCTGGTACCTGGTATGCCGCTTTTGATCTGGCAAATGTATTTTTCTCAATTGCCATTAGTAAGGACCACCAGAAACAGTTTGCTTTTAGCTGGCAAGGCCAGCAATATACCTTCACTGTCCTGCCTAAGGGGTATATCAACTCTCCAGCCCTATGTCATAATATTGTCCTTAGGGAACTTGATCATCTCTCCCTCCTACAAGACATCATATTGATTGTATCATGTTGATAGGACCTAGTGAGCAAGAAGTAACAAAGTAGCAAAGACTCTAGACTTATTGGTAAGGTATTTGTATGAGAGAGGATGGGAGATAAATCCAACAAAAATACAGGGGCCTTCCACCTTGGTGAAATTATTAGGTGTCCAGTGGTGTAAGGCATGTCGAGATATTCCTTCTAAAGTGAAGGATAAGCTGTTGTATCTGGCCCCTCCTATAACCAACAAAGAGGCATGACACTTAGTTGCTCTCTTTGGATTTTGGAGACAACACGTTACTCATTTGGGTGTGCTACTCCAGCCCATTTACCGAGTGGCCAGAAAAGCTGCTAGTTTTGATTAGGGACCAGAACAAGAGGAGGCTCTGCCACAGATCCAGGCTGCTGTGCAAGCTGCACTACCACTTGGGCCATATGATCCAATGATGCTGGAAGTTCCAGTGGCAAATTTAGATGCTGTCTGGAGCCTTTGGCAGTCCCCTATAGGAGAACACAACGCAGACCCTTAGGATTTTGGAGGAAAGCCTTGCCATCCTCTCCAGATAACTACTCTCCTTTTGAGAAACAGCTTTTGGCTCCTACTGGGCCTTAGTAGAGACTGAATGCTTAACCAAGGTCCATCAAGTTACCATGAGACCTGAGTTGCCTATCATGAGCTGGGTATTGTCTGATCCACCAAACCATACTGTTGGGTGTGCACAGCAGCACTCCATAATAAAGTGGAATTTGTATATACAAGACAGGGCTTGAGTGGGTCCTAAAGGCACAAGAAAGTTACATGCAAAAGTGGTCCAACTGCCCATGGTCACCACCCCTGCCATGTTACCTTCTCTTTCTAAGTCCATACTTTGGCTTTTTCAGGAGTCCCTTACAATAAGTTGACTGAGGAAGAGAAAAATAGGGCCTGGTTTACAGATGGTTCTGCATGATATGCAGGTACCACCCAAAAGTGGACAGCTGCAGCACTCCAGTCCCTTTCTGAGATGTCCCTGAAGGACAATGGTGAGGGCAAATCCTCCTAGTGGGCAGACCTTCGAGCAGTGCACCTGGTTATTCATTTTGCTTGGAAGAACAATTGGCCAGAGTTGCATTTCTATACTGTTTCAAGGGTTGTTGTCAATGGTTTGGCTGGATGCTCATGGACTTGGAAGGAACATGATTGGAAAACTGGTGACAAAGAGGTCAGGGAAAGAGTCATGTTGATAGACTTCTCTGAGTGGGCAAAAAAACATGAAAATATTTGTGTCTCACGTGAATGCTCACCAGAGGGTGACTTCAGCAGAGAAAAATTTAATAATCAGGTGGATAAGATGACCCGATCTGTGGCTAATACTCAGCCTCTTTCCCCAGCTATGCCTGTCATTACCCAATGGGCTCATGAACAAAGTGGCCATGGAGGTAGGGATGGAAGTTATGCTTGGGCTCAGCAACATGGACTTCCCCTCACCAAGGCTGACTAGGCTACAGGCAGTGCTGAGTGCCCAATCTGCCAGTGGCAGATAGCCACACTCAGGCCCTGATATGGCATCATTCCCCAAGATGATCAGCTTGCTATCTGGTGGCAGGTTAATTACATTGAACCACTTCCATCATAGAAGGGGCAATGATTTATTTTAACTGGAATAGACACATACTCTGGATATGGGTTTGCATTCCCTGCATGCAATGCTTTTTCCAAAACTACCATCTGTGGGTTTACTGAAAGTCTTATCCACCACCACGGCATTCCACACAGCATTGCTTCTGATCAAAGAACCCATTTCATAGCAAATGATGTGAGAAAATGGCACATGCCCATGGAATTCACTGGTCTTACCATGTTCCTCATCACACTGAAGCAGCTGGATTGATAGAATATTTGAATGGCCTTTTATAGACTCAATTACAGTGCCAACTAGGTGGCAGTACCTTGCAGGGCTGGGGCAATATTCTCCAGGAGGTTGCATATGCTCTAAATTAACATCCGCTCTATGGTGCTATTTCTCCCATAGCCAGTATCCATGGGTTCAGAAATCAAAGGGTGGAAATGCGAGTGGCACCACTCACTATTACTCCTAGTGATCCACTAGGAAAATTTTTGCTTCCTTTCTCTGCAACCTTAAGCTCTGCTGGTCTACAGGTTTTAGATCCAAAAAGAGAAGTGCTTCCACCATGGAACACAACAATGATTCCATTGAATGGGTAATTAAGACTGCCACCTGGCCACTTTGGACTCCTCTTACCTCAGAATCAACAGGCAAAGAAAGGAGTTACTGTACTGGCTGGGGCGATTGATCCTGACTATCTAGAGGAAATAGGACTACATCTACATAATGGGGGATAAAGAAGAGTTTGCCTGGAATACAGGAGATCCTCTAGGGCATCTCTTAGTACTACCATGCCCTGTGATTAAAGTCAATGGAAAATTGCAACAACCCAATCCAAGCAGGACTAAAAATGCCCCAGAATCTTCAGGAAAGAAACTTTGGGTCACCCCACCAGGCAAAGAACCATAGCCAGCTGAGGTGCTTGCTGATGGTAGTGGGAACAAGGAATGGGTAGTGGAATAAGGTAGTGATAAATATGAACTTTGACCACTTGACCAGTTACAGAAACAAGGACTGTAATGGTCATGAATCGTTCTTCCTTGTTTTGTTATGACTATGATTGTATATGTACATAAAGCAAATATCTTTCTTTTCTTCCCTAACCTTTCCCGTTATCATATGACAAGTTGTATTAGTTTCATGTCATGATATTTAGGGATGTCAAGTTTAAGAGTGAATATTACCCAAGGACTTACACCCTATTCTGTAGGGAATGTTTCCAGTTATACACAGGACTGCTGAATACTGTTAGGTTGAAATAAAAAAAGGTCCTGCTTACAATGGGTAAGGAAAGAATTACATTTAAGAACATGTTTCTTAAACATCCTTTCCCACAGGAAAGGATTAGATTTAAAAACATGTTTTCTGAGGTACATGTAGCTTCAAACCACCACAAATGAGTTTTCAATATTTCAGATTTCTCAAACAATTAGGATTTCAAATTCTCTTGAAAAAATCATAGGATCTGGCAATATTGGCCAGAGCTAAATTGTGTCACCCTTTCTCCCTGTACTAGGGCCAGCATGAATGCTGGTTTGCTTCATCATTCCCTATTGTTCATCAGAGGCTGAGGATGTCCTAGTTCTTTATCAATTCAATTTCACTTTTTTTTTGGTTGAGAAATATTTCTTTGTGCTTACTTCTCTATCAAAAGTGGAAAAGGTAAGTCATGGAAAGAGGAATATGCTTTTCTTACAACCCATCCAATTCTCTCACTTAAAGTGAAATTGAGTTTGAGATCCTCCCTCAGCACTTCAATTCTTGCCTAATTTTAACCTTATTGCATTGGTTTTCTCTACCTTATACTGTCCTTTGTCTTTTTCTTTTCCCTATTTTTCTATTATATTTATTTTCCCACGTTAGCCTTCTCCTTCCTCTTTCTGTTACTTTATCCTATCTTCTTTCTCCTCTTCTTTTCTTCTTCCACTCCCCACCAGCTCTTCTTCCATGGAGACTTTATTTTTCCTCCTCTTTAAATTAGGTCTATATTTTAGAAACAAAATTTTGTATTATCTTTTAGCACAAGCCGTACAAGAGCATGCAAATTTTGGACTCTTCTGGAACCAAGTCTATTGACACCTGGACAATTTAATGAAATATAATGAATTAATCAAAGAAAAAAAGAGGAACAACAGCCTTTTTAAAAGATTTTTGTCCCTAGTTTTAAGTTTCAAAGACTAAACATTGTTTCAGAAAACTTTTTCTTCTACAAACTTGAATCTAGAGCTTGTGTTACTGAGTGTCAATGAGCTATATGCACTTGATTAGATCCAGGTTGTTGTTCAATTCTGCAAGCATTAACAAATCCACATCATTTAGGGCCTTATAAACAAAAGTTGAAATACTTATTTGATTCTGTTTTGGATCAGCAGGCAGTTTAAAGATTAGAGGATTGGGATAATGTGGTAGCTGTCTAAATACTGTGCTGGCAGCTGACTAAATGAGAAATTTTTTATCGAACTAAATCTTATAGTATTGTGGAAGCACAATGGATAGTAATAAAGAATAGTTTTCACTTTTTATTATTAGATTAAATTCTAAACTAAACTATCTCTTCAAAAGATGAATATAGACTTCTGATTACAGATAGTTCAAAATCCCACTGGTGACTTCAGATAAGTCCCTTAGGCTAAATGACATCACGGTTTTAAATATATAAAACAGGGATAATATCCAGTATCATAGAGATTTTGTGAATATCAGATAACATAATGACTACCAAAACACTTAGCACAGTGCTTCAACAGTAGTGGGTTCATACTAAACATTAGCACAAAAGAAAAAAAAATGTCATTATCCACTGAGGACTCCTGGATAGCTTTCTTTGTGCTTCCTTTACCTCTCAGTTTTCTTTTATTTTGCCATTCTTTTTCTTTTTCTTTTTTTAATGGTATATTTACTGGAATCACTACCATTATTGTTAAGCTATTATATAATGAAGCAAGCAAGCAAGCTTTTCTTAAAACAACAAATAAACTCCTGAATCTCCATTTGATTTTTTCATTTGCCAAAGGACACTTTCTTTTTCTCTCTCTCTTTCTCAGATGTCTTTTAAGTGAAAGAGTATATGGTATGACATTAGTCTCATAAGCATCCAGAGATTCATCTATATATAAAGCTTTTGGCCATCTATATTTGGGGAGAAATTACATATGAAAACTCTGTTCTCACTAAGGGTAGAGTCATTTTTATTTATATTTTTATATCTAATATATACCTAACTCAAAATAGACATTTTTAATTTTAATTAATGAATAAAATAAATGATTAATAAAAGGTACTACACTTCTAAAAAAGTAAAACTTTCATCAAAGTAAAATATTATCCTGTTTAAAGATCCTATACCTACATGCTCATGTGTGTGGATGTGTGTGTACATAAACATATTTTGTGTTTCAAATACTTTTTCAGATTTTGCACCTTAAAAAAATAAATAATACCCAAACAAGTAGCTGAAAATATGTATCTTTACAATATCTCAAAACAAAGTAACTATGGGCAATATCACTTATTTTCAACAGAAAATTGTGTGCTCCCATTATTTAAGATAAAATTACTGCTGAAAAGCAGTTGCGCAACCAGTGACATCATTTCCCAGTCCTGTTAGCATTTGACTGGAACTTTTTGACTAGTTCTAGCTATCTGCTAGGTGATAGTTTTTATTATCATTTTGAATGGAATATATTTATCTAACGTTTCTTTCCAAAATAGTTTTTTAAACATCTACTTTGTGATAAATAATATATTAAATAAGATTATGAACAATGTTGCAACATAGAAATACTTCATTTGTTCATAGGCAAAATACCCCAATGCCTTTAGTTAATAACTATAAATTTACTTCAATATTGTATTAATTTATGAGACATCTATAAAGATTAATATAAAACACTATTCAATCATAGGTAAAAAATAGTTCTTGTGATAAATACAGACATCCTAGTAGAATATCTTAGCTGCAAAATTTTATCTTAGGGCATGGTTTTGCTTTTGAGTTTTTCATTGAATATCTGTATGTTAAATAATTGTGGCCAGTGGGCTCAGGAAACAGTATAATTGAAAATTATTAGACAAAGAAGTAACATTTTCATTGTGACTATTAGGAAAACACACCCTGGAAACTATTTGTGCTTATATGTCACAGATATTTCTCATCAAAAATGTTTCTAACATTTTATTATGAAATGTTTCAAACATGCTGAATCATTGACGTAATTTTACATTACCCGTATGTTCACCATTAACATGTACCCATCATTAATATTTTGTTAAGTTTTACTAAATTTGCTTTATAATTTATTCCTACATATATCTATAATTCAATCTTACTTTACACATTTCAAAATAAGTTATAAATATCAGTACTATTCTCCCTAAATTCTTAACATTTATGCAACCACTTAGAATTCAATATTCAATTTTAAGCAAAAACACCCAATTTTTAGCAAAATATCCATACAATGAAATGCACAATATTAGTGTACCATTTCATGAATTTGGAAAAAAGCATAACACCCTATCTATTGTGACCTTCATAAAAGAAAATCCTTCATGATTTTTCATAGTCAATCTCTTCCCCACCCAATCTCACAGGCAACCACCGTCCTGATTAATTTTGCCTCTTCTGTAAGTTCATTTAAATGAAATCATATTGCATACACTCTTTTCTGTGAGCCTTCTTTTATTTAGCCTAATGTGTTTTGGAGATTAATCCACTGCATTGTGCATATAAATAATTTCTTCATTTTCATTGCTGAGCAGGTTTTCATCATATAAATATACTTCATTGCCTTTATCCATTTTGTTGATGGAAATGGGCAGTTTTCAGTTTTTTCCTATTCTACATAAATCTGCTATAAACGTTTCTGATGATCTTAGTGTAGACCTATGTTTTCATTTCCCTTGGGCAAATACCGAGGAGTGGAACTGTTAGATCATAGGGGTTATGTATTTTTAGGTTTAAAGATACTGCCCAATGTTCTTCTCAAAGTGATTGTTTTATTCTATTATAAATTCCAACTTGGAAATTAGACTTTTTTGTCTAATTAAACTAATTGCACTTTGCTTGTGTGTGTGTGTGTGTGTGTGTGTGTGTGTGTGTGTATGATCAATTCCTGGTAAAGGAGATATAAGGTGACATTCACATTAAAGAGTTATTGCATTGCATGGCAGAATGTCATTTTGACTAAAGCAATTTCTTTTACAAGTGAAAGAGGAAAATATTATACAATAAGAAGATCATCTTATTTTTTTAATATATTTCATTTTAAATACTTTATACAAAAAGAAGATCACATTATTTCTTTAAATGTATTTAACTTTAAACCACTCTATAGAATATTGAAGAAATTTGCCAAAAATAATATATAGGCTCTATTCCTATACATATAAACAATCAAAGCATAATTGCTTCATTTTAACTCTTGTACAATATGATATACAATTTTGAACCAAAGCTAATTGAAACCATAATTCCACTATGAGAGAAAAAACTAAATTACTCTTTAATATACACCATGACCATTGGATGTTTTATTCATTTCCAATTTTTAATAGGTGTGATATGGTGACAAGTTTAAAATTTTGGTCATTCTTTCTTAAATAGATTGCTCAATGAGGCAGAAATATAAAATTCTTGACTGTTGGAGTAAATATGTATTTTGGATTTCAGTGGACTTTTTTCCCATCCTCTTCATCTAATAGCATTGCAAACAATCATATAGAAACTAGAATATGTGCATGAGTGTCTCCCCTAAGCCCTTTCACAAAACACCAAAGCCAATAACAAGTTGTTTCACAAAAATCGGTAAAACATTGCTGATAAAAAAAAAAAAAAATCAACTTAAGGGTGAGTTTGTACAACTCTCTCCATCAAAAAAGCATACCTACCACAAAAATCATTGGGAAAGCTGAAAACAATCTCTATTTTAAAAAATACTATGTAAGAATGCCTCAAAGAGTGTGCTTATTAATTATAGTTCTAACAAAGCCACTCAATTTCTTTCTGTTTTCAGGCTAATGGGAGTTTGGCATTCATAAAGCATGAGAATGGCTAATGGTATCTAAACTATATGAGAAAATAGAACTTCCTCACCTTGTGTAATTGTGAGGCATTTACCAAGCTTTCTTTGCAAAGCTTTCCTTCTATTCTAATAGGAAAACAACATGAGAAAGATTGATGATATTGAATTGATAGAGAAAAAGCGAGAAAGAGAGACTAGTTTCAAACAGCATAAAACAGAAAATTACAAAATTTTTAACAAAAAGTAGTTAATATTTTGAAAGCTAATGTATTGTAACAAGGGTAAAAGAAAATACCCTAATTATATTATGCATCCAGGACAACATAATAATTCAAGACAGTATATTTTTATGTTCCTGTATACAGGAGATGAAAATGTTCTTGACTGGCCTCCATTACAATTTGCAGAAACTGAGATCCAGAGGTACCTGAGGTTACTTAGCTAGAGGAGGTCAGAGCCCAGAAATTGTGTTTTTTTTTTTCCTTTTCTTTAAATTTACTGGAGTTATATAGCAATTTTCCTTGTCTCTTAAAAATTATTTTCCTTTAGCCATCCTCCGGGGTTTATCTATAAGAGTTTAGTTTAAAGCCCCAGCTGTATAAGAGACTGAGTCTGGGCAGGAAGACATAGCAATAACATCTTCGAATGCAATTCTATCATAAGATTTTGATGTCACCTGTTCCTATGAGCACAATGCAGCTAAAGATTATAAATGTGTGTAGGTAATTCTATTAGATCCTAAGTTCATATTTTAATTTCAAAGAAGCCAGAATGATTTGGGAACTGAAAGGGCAGAATGCAAACATGTCAATAAATATTAACAACTTGAGGCATTCACCTTAAAAGGATAGGAATTGTAAGTTATTTTCTCCTACTTTCATTTATATTAGAGATATAAAGCTGAAATTGTTTCCACAAAAGAAAAGGATTAAAATGTTATGAATTACAATGAAAGCATTTGGAAAAGATGTGAGGAAAAATGGAAGTAAAGTTATTCTCAGAAAACTAAGAAGAAAGAAAGAAAAAAAAAGATTGATGTTATGTTCTATGAGCTGGTGGCAAAAGTCTACATCTTCACAAATTGAAACACTGGATTCCTTTCCTCAGGGTAAAACTTGTCATTGCTTCTTGGAATCCTGATCCCTTAGGTTTCATTCCCCATTCCCCATACCGCCATCCCACAACTCAAACACAGCTAACAAAGTGTGTCAATTGTTGAAGTCACTGGGGCCCAGAGATGTCAAATTCCCTGATCTTCCTAAGGCAGAAAAAAAGACTGGTTAGATAGATTAGATAGATGATAGATAGATAGATAGATAGATAGATAGATAGATAGATAGATAGATGATAGACAGACAGAGAGGCAGAGAGGCAGAAAGGCAAATAAAAGATCGCAGATGTTGGCTATATCTCCTTGGCAATTTCCTACAAAATACAAATCCTCATACAGCAAAAGCAAACAAATTCACCCAAAGTTTATTTATAATTTGTCTATTTTTTCATTTTCAGCTATTTAATCAGTTGTGTCAAAGCTTAGATTTATTTGAAGTATTTTAGAAAATCTGCATATATAAACAATTCTTTTATCAGAATATTTTCAATGCATGTGTGCTTACACATTGGAGCAAGACAGTAATTCTCAGAAGAATAATTTCAGTGACTGAATATTAATGTTACATTGGGAGTGAGACTTGAAACAGATTGAATTCAGAAATAGATTAATTCTAAAGTCCCAAAGATGAATAAAGTAGTGTAATACATAACTAATTTTCTCTTTAGCATGTGACAGGAGTAGATGTTGGCTTTTTATGTATAGGTCAATACTATGAATACTATATTTTATAAATTTTAAGATTCCAACAATAAAATATGCCATCAACCTTGACTGTACCTTTTTAAGGAAAATTACATCAATGCACACAGCAATTTAGGATGAATCTTGATTTAAGAGACATTAAAATGAGAAAAATATATTTTGGAAGTAAAGAAATAGACATGATATTTTAGAATGTTTCATTGTCTTTATTTATTAAAGTGGCAACTTATACTATGTGTTTACAATGTACAGTACACCATCAATATAAGGAGGGCAGAAGGAATTAAATGGATATTATGCCTTTCAAAGGTATAGAATGAACTTTTCCTCTGATACTGTGCCTTAAACTTGATGAGAAGACTCACAAATGGAAAAGCAGAAAAATTTTTGTACCTAGAAACATATCACTCATTAAGTGCAATGTACTCTAGAATGGTGTAATTTGTATTTCATAATAATCGCAGTATGTTGTATTGGAATTTAATTCTACACTATAAAAAACAAGGTTTATCAAGCAAATGGATAATGTAAATAAGGAAATCGTTTAACCAGCTTAAGAGTGAAGGTCAGCAAACTTTTCAAGGCTTGGAGCAGTGCCGCTAAAAAATAAATGAGCTCATGATAAATGATTCCTATCTTTAAAAGTACTTACAAGATTCCCTTAGAAACAAAGGCCAGCTTAACAATATCAGTTTTGTTCAGTAAGCCTTTGAAATGCACTGCATGTCAGACTTCTCACTGTTAGTGAGTTCCTGAGTTTGGATGAATTAATGAGGACTTAACATTGTACCACCTCTGTGAAGAATATAAAAGGTTGAGGAGGAGAATTAAAAAGAGGTATTGCCTCTCAGTGTTTCCTTCTTGTTCTCACCAGATTAGTTTTGGGGTGTCTCCTCTGTGACCCCCTAGCACAGAGCAAATAAGTCATTTAGAACATGTTGCCCTCTGTTTTGAATTTATTTGATGATTGTCAGATCTCTCTCATTATACTATAAACTTCTCCAAATTAGAATCATATCTATCATTACTTTTTTTTCCCATTGAGTAGTGGCCAACAGGCATATTTAGATGCTTATAAAGTGTTGAAATGACTTAAGAATTATTTAGGATTAATCATGAAAAGATATATGCTTTAGGTGAGTTTTGGATGGATTTTGAAAAGAAGAGGGGTGACTTTCAGTTGTAGTTAGTGCTAATGCTATTTTACAGCATTATCATAAAATAAATTGGATTTATGAAAGAAGTTAACAAAGAAATAATAAAATTTGGAAGAGTTCATTAAATTATATATCATTGAAATGATCTATTTAAAAGTAATTTGAATTTTTTATGTAACAAGTTAATGTCTTTCTCATGTGGAAGCAGGAAATAATTCTGTTCATACTGGACATGGAAGGGAAATGAGTTCCTCTTCATCATACATATATATTCTACTGCTCAAAATTCCACCTTTTTCTTAGAGGGATCTCAAATATAATTTGTTTCAGGACTTTACTGAGATCGCAATATTTTGAATAGATAGGGTTAAGTTTCCCACTTGACTTGATTTTCTAGTTTCATGCAGTGCAACTCTATTTTATCCACAGATCATGGAATGTAATTGAAACTGAATTTTCAGAGATGTGGGGAGAGAGAGAGAGGGAAAGGAGCAGAGAGAGAGAGAGAGAGAGAGAGAGAGATTTTGCTATATGGTAGGTAATACAAAGTAAAACTTTAAAATGCAAGTTGATTTTCACTGACAGAATATTAACAAGCTGACTGTATATGGAACCTAAGATGTTCAGTAGTCCTCTAATTTCTTGGATGAAACAATCACTTCAAATCTGTCTGTAGCATGAAAGAATCACTCTTCTCTGTCTTTACCACTATTTCTAAACAACACACTCCATGTAGACCTAGACAGGTTTTGATCAATTTCTGATTAACTAATTTGAGTAGCCATGTTTAATTTCATTATTTTAATTTAAGAGATGGTAGAGTTGCCTGGAGTGTTTTTGTTTTTTATTTGTTTTTTTTTGTTTTGTTTTCTTTCATTTTGTTTTAAATCTCATGGCCATGTCTTGATGGTCAGGAGGGGACAACCACTTTCTGCCATAATTTACTTTTTAATAGAAGAAAGCATGTTTTTCTTCAGTGACAGGTATTTTTGATGACTTGCATCTCAGTGTGAAGCTCCCGTCAATTCCTAACTAACAACAAAGAAAAAGCATAGAAAAAAATTGAATGCACAGGGAGTAAAATGCCATTTCACACCGGATGCCTTGTAAATGTGAGCCAACTCACACAAATCCTTTCGGCGTCAGTAGAGATGGAGCTGAGCCAGAGAAAAAGAAACATGGCCAACCAGAGGAAGTTTGCTCAGCAAATTGAAATCCAAGCCTGAAATTGAAAATTTTGAGTTAAATCTATTGCAAAGGGTATATTTTCTCCTTTACTCATTTTTCCCTAAAATGCAAAGTTTATTAAATAATGATTTTTGTTACAGATTCTTTGCTTATTTCCAGTTTCTCCTTCCACTTAATTTTCTGACATAGTAATTATCACTCAGGTAAATGGGAAAAAAATTATAATGCTTAATATTTGAACAATTTCATCTGTTTGCATACAGGAAAAGTAAAATTTACTCCTCTGTGTAATTACAGCTCAATATAGAAAATATAATTTGCATTATGATCCCAGAGCAAATATTTTAATATCATTGTATAATATGTGTAATATAAAAGTTGCTTACATGTAGATTGGAAAACTTTTACATTAAATACTACGTGGTTTTGAGGTGCAAGTATCAAGTACATGGATGCAAAAGCATTTTGTAATGTAGAAACCAAATTTAATACATTATATAGGTTAAAAAATACCAACAAAACCAAAAGAGGTGGAGTTAATGTACCAAAAAGCATTTGGCCTTAGTGACCTCCACTTGAAACATAAACATAGCTCTCTATAAATTTCATGTGTTTTTATCCACACCCCAAACAAAGAAATAAAATAACATATTTATTCTTTATGTCTTCCAGGGATTTGTGACAGAAATATTTAAAAATAATATTAATATTGTATGACTATAAAAAAAGTGCATCCATTGGTGAGAATATCGAAATTAAAGAAAAGTATAAGAAACCAAAAAAATTTCAAATTCAAGTTCATTCTTTCAACAACTATTTAATTGAGTGGGTAGTATGTGCCAAGTGCTGGGCTAAATATTGCATTTAGAAGTAAACAAAGTATAGTATACTAGAATTTATACCAGAACATATATATAATGACTATAATATTTTGTTGTATTTCCAATCCTATAGGGTTTCCCATCATGCTTTTTTTCACATAATATAAGCATTTCTTTCTTTAACTCAGTAAAATTACTCAAAAACAAAACTTTTCATGGTCATGGCTACATCTGATAGAGCAATATAAATTATTTAACCTTTGCAATATTGTTGAGATTTTACATTTGTTCCAGTTTTCACTAAAATAAAAAGTGCTGTCAAAAATATAATTATGCTTGTTTCTGATTATTCCCTGATGATAGCATTCTAGAAGTAAAATTCCTGGATCATAGATTAAGAGCATTTTAAGACTCCTGGTGTATAGTGTCACATTGACTTTTAGAACTGTTGCAACAAATTTACATGACTTCCAATGCTATATATGCAAGTTCATCAGACCCTTGCAAACATAATCCCGTTTTATAACATCTGATGATTTACAACTTTCATTGGATTTTTGTTCTTCATGACTAATGAAGTTGAATATTTTATATATTTATTAACCATTTGGGTTTCCACTTCTATGAATTCTCTCTGAAATTCAGCTGTAATATAGTGGTTTTAGAGCGTGTACCATGAAACCAAACTTCACCAGGCTACATACCTACTATCAGTGAATGCAAATTCTCATTTCTTCATGTCCTCACCAATATTTGATTCTACTGAACTTTATAACATTTCTAATTACTAGTGAATTTGCCTTCTAAGTTACTTCTGTGAATTTCTGATTTATAGCCTTTGTCCATTTTTATTAGGTTCCTTCTATTTTTTTGGCTTCACTCACCTGAGATAGTCTAAAGTTCTAGGTATTAAGCTCGTGCCAGTGTTTGTGTTGCAAATGTATCTGCATAATAATGTTGTCCTCCATTGAACAGCAATAATCATTTCGATATAGTTAACTCCAACACTCTTTGCCTTTAAATTTAGATTTTTATTCTTTGCATTTGTTTGGAAATGTTTTTTCCAAACCATGACCACATAGATAATATCCTATATTCCCTTTTGTTAGTTGTATATATGTATTTATATATACATATATAAAAATATATCATCTATTTCCCTATCTCACACGCATCTATTTATCTATTTTTTACCTTTATATTTTCCTCCACACAGGAAACCATTTTATCCATAATCATTTACTATGAATTTCATTATTTCTGCACGGATTTTTGGTGTCACTTTTATCATATATTAAGTTCTCATTTTTACATGACCGCTCTACTCTGTCTCATTTATCTATGCTAGTAACATAATATTTTATTAATATGGCTTTACAGTAAGTCTAAATAGACAGGATGAGCATCTCTTTATTCTCCTTTTGTCAAAATTGTATTTGATTTTCATAAAGCTCTTAAGCTGTGTATGAGTTGGAGAATATAGTCAAAATTGCAACAAATTTTAAATTTTCATCAGGATCCATTGTGTCTTCTATGGGTAGACCCCCACCTAATTTTGGAGTGCTTTTCCATGGGAATCCTTTCGGTCTTCCACACACATGCAGAGTATCTCAGTCAATGACAGACTTGGGAAGAATCTATACTTAGATTTTCTCCTAAACCTTCTACAACTAACTTGCTTCCAGAATTGTCCCCTTAAATATTTAGTGGCCCATTTTCCCCATATGATGTCACAGGACACTTGGAGCCAAAGCTGCTGCCTTTACCCTTAAGAGCTAGAGAATTTGGGAGCAGGAGCACCATGGCAAAAACAAAACAAAACAAAACAAGAAAACACAAACTCTTCATTCTAATGCAAGGCAGTACAAGTGTCTCAAGAGCACACTTTTCAAGTTTAAATCTACCTTAGTCATATCCCAGTGCCTTCAAATTGTTGTTTTTAATAATTATACACAGTTGTTTTTTTAATTGTCTCCTGTGGAAGGAATTGTCTGAGTTATTGACACCACCATTACTAAAGTCCTGTCCCCAAGGCATTGGTTTCGCCTGTTATTTGACTACTGAACCCCCAGAATCTAGAGTACTGACTACAAATAGAAGGTGCTCCATGCAAGTAATATGTTAAAAAATATTTTGCATACTTTAAATTCACTGTCTTGCAGAATCCACACGAAGCCTCATGAAACAATATTCACTAAGTGCTTATTAGATGCCAGACATTGGGTAAAGCATATGACATATATTACCATATTTAATTTCCAGAGATACATTATGATACAGGAACTATCATTATGCTTATTTTACTGAGAAGAAGACTGTGATTCAGAGACATCAGCAAATTAACTATAATTTGGCTGAGCTGGGATTCAAACTTAAGACTGCTGGACTCCAAATACAGTGCATTTAATGACATTAACTTGTTTATCAGCAATGCTTTCAACAAATATTGGGTAACATGCATAGACTAAAATGTAGTGTAAATTAAAAGTCAGCATGTAGATAAGGTAACGTTCTAAATAGAGTTGAGATTATTACAATTTCTTTTAATAGTATATATGTATATTAAACAATGTGCTTCAATGATTGTGTTACATACACTCCCTGCCCCCCTTCCACTTTTTATACAAGAATAAACTCTCCAGGACATAATTGTCATGACTGTTAAATATTCACAAGCTAATGTTATCCTGCTTACATACTGATAACTTTTAGCTTCTGTGTAGTATTCAAAAGCCCAGGTCACCTTGTGAAATTAGAGTATTACTTTGACTCCCTGTGGGTATCTTTTCTGTTCATTTCATTAGCGTTTTATCTTCTGTCACGTTTTTCACTGTATATTTAACCTTTCTTTTATTCATCCGGGAAATATTTTCTTTTCCGGAGAAAACTACATATCTATGATTTCAATTTGTCTTCATCTGGTTTCTTTAACAGAAAATATTTTAATCTTTGGCTGTTACTTTTATGAAATGGCACAAAATAGAAGTTATCAAAAATATGTTTAGAAATATTTTTATTTGTAAGGCTTAGTATTCTTCTGAACTGAGTTTCAAAAAAATGCTAAGGTTTGAAAAAAGATCCATATTTAGTAAATAAATAAATAAATAAATAGGGGATATATACATGCATGTAAATATATATACACACACTGTTTAAGCCAATTGTTTAATATCAGTTTTTAGGGAACTGAAATATGCGCAGGATGGCTAGATCTTTGAAATCAAAAGGTGAAGAAATAAGCAGGATAAAAGTGCAAAGAAAACAGCAAGTCATTAGAGGATTTTATCAAGGGAGTTGTTATAGGATCTTACTGTGGTTTTTTTGTTCATTTTTATTCTAACATAAATATAACATAAAATCTCCCCTTTTAACCATATTCAAATGTATAATTCAGCACTGCTAATTACATTCCCAATGTTGTGCTACCATCACCAACATCCATTACCAAAACATTTCCATCATTCCAAATAGAAGTTCTACCTTTAAAACCTTAACTCCCTATTCTCTAAAGCCACCCCATCCCCTGGTAGCCTATATTCTATATTCTGAGTCTATGACTTAGCTTATTCTAATAATTTCATACCATTGAGATCATATAATATTTGTCCTTTTGTGTCAGGCTCGATTCACTCAGCATAATGTATTCAAGATTCATCCTTGTTTTTGCATGTATCATGACTTCATTCCTTTATACAGCTGAATAATATTCATCATGTGCATAGATTGCATTTTGCTAATCCATTCATTTGTTGATGGACACTTGGGTTGTTTCCTTCTTTTGGCATTTGTGAGTAATGCCACAGTGAACACTGATATGAAAATATCTGTTCAAGTCCCTGTTTTCAATTCTTTAAGGTATATACCCAGAGTGGAATTGTCGTGTCATATGGTAGTTCTGAGGAACTGCCAAACTGTCTTCCACAGCAGCTGCACCACTTTACACTCCTACCAACAAGAAATGAGTTCCTATTTCCCCAAATTCTTTCCAAATCTTGTAAATTTCCATTTATTAATAATAACCATTCTAGTGTGTATGAAATGGTATCTAATTGTGGTTTTGATTTGCATTTCTCTAATGACTAAAGATGTTGAGCATCTTTTCATATCCTTTTTGGCCATTTATGTATCTTCTTCGGAGTAAAGTCTATTAAAGCCTATTGTCCATTTTTAAAATCGGGTCGATTTTCTTTTCTTGTTGATTTGAAGGATTTCTTTATACATTCTGGATATTAAACCCTTATAAGATATGTGGTTTCCAAATATTTTCTCCCATTGTGTAAGTTGTTGTTTTACTTTCATGATAAAGTCCTATTGGGACAAAATTTTTTTAATTTTGAGGAGATCCATTTATCTGTTTTTCTTTTGTTGCTTGTGCTTTGCATGTAAAGTCTAAGAAACCATTGCCTAAGGAACAAAGTCTCTCTGATGCTTCCCAACATTTTCTTCTAGGAGTTTTAAAGTTACGGCTCTTATATTTACATCTTTTATTCATTTTGAGTTGGTTTTTGTACATGGTGTAAGATAGGGGTCCACCATTATTCTTTTGCAAACAGGAATCTAGTTTTCCCAACACCATTTGTTGAAACGAGTATTCTTTCCTAATAGATTGTCATTTACCCCCTTGCCAAATATCAATTGTCCATAAATGTGAGAGTTGATTTCTGAGCTTTCAATTTGATTCTATTGGTGTATATGTCTGTATCTGTGCCAGTACCATGTAGTTTTATTTCTATGGCTTTGTAATAACTTTTAAGATAAAGAAGTATGAGTCTTCCAAATTCATTCTTCTTTTTCAAGATGGCTTTGGCTAATCCAGGCCCCTTACCATTCCATATAATTTGATGATTGGCTTCTCCATTTCTCTAGTTAAAGTAGTTGAAATTTTGATTGGGATTGTGTTGAATATATAAATCACTTTGGGTAGAATTGACATCTTAATATTTAGTCTTCAAGTCAATGAACACAGACTGTCCTTATGTTTATTTATGCCTTCTTTGATTTCTTTTAGCAGTGGTTTGTAGTATTCTGGGTGCTAGAATTTTACATCATTGGTTAGATTTAATCCTAATATTTGATTCTAGAAGTTGCTATTTTAATCGGAATTTTTTTCTTGATTTCTTCATCCATTTGTTCATTACTAGTGTACAGAAATGCTACTGATTTGGGATGTTGATTTTGTACCTTTCCATTTTGCTGAATTCATTTATTAGTTCTAGGAGCTTTTAGTTGACTTTTGAGGGTTTTCTGCATATAAGATCACGTCATCTGCAAATAGGGAAAGTTTTACATCTTCCTTTCCAATTTGGATTTATTTTTCTTGCTTAATTGCTCTGGGTCGAACTTCCAATACAATATTGAAAAACAGTGGTGACAGTGGGCATCCTTGTCTTGTTCCTGATCTTAGAGGGAAAGCTTTCAGTCTTTTCCCATTAGGTATGTTAGCTGTGAATTTTCCATATATGCCCCTTCTCATGCTGAGACAATTTCCTCCTATTCCTAATTTTTTAAGTGTTTATTATCAAGAAGTTGTGCTAGATGTTGTCAAATGCCTTTTCTGCATCAATTGAGATGTCAATGTTGTTTTTCTAATTTATTCTGTGAATGTGGTGTAGTACAGTAATTCCTTTTCTTATGTTGAACTACCCTTCTGTGACTTGGATAAAACCATTTTATCATAGTGTATAATTCTTTTAATGTGCTATTGGAGTTGGTTTGCTAATATTTTGTTGAGGATTTTTGCATCTGTATTCATAAGAGATATTGCTCTGCAATTTTCTTTTCTTGTGATATCTTTATCTGGCTTTGTTATGACAGTGATGTTAGCCTTAAACAGTTGAACAACTGGTGTTAATTCTTCTTGGAACACTTGGTAAAAGTCCCCTGAGAATCCATGTGGTCCTGGGGAGGTTTTTCATCACTGATTCAATCTATTTACTACTTATTGGTTTGTTGAGATCATGTGTTTCTTCTTGAGTGAGTGTACATAGATTGTGTGTTTCTAGAAACTTGTTAATTTCATGTAGTTTATCTAATTTGATGGCATAGAGTTCATCATAGTATCTTTTTATAGTCTTTTTTTATTTCAGTGGGATTGGCGGTAATGTTCCTCTTTTCATTTCTAATTTTAGTCATTTGTGTCTTCTTTCTTTTTTCTTCATCCATCTAGCTAAAGGTTTGTCAATTTCATTGGTCTTTTCAGAGAAGCCAACTGTTGGTTTTGTGGTTTCTCTGTTTTCGTTTTTTGTTTTTTTGGTTGTTTGTTTGTTTAGCTTCTGTTTCATTTCTTCATTCTAATTTGTGCTTTTTCTTTCATTCTGTTCAATTTAGGTTTAGTTTGTTTTTCTTTTTCAGATCTTCCAGTTGTGAAAGTCTAGAAAAATATTGGAGAACTTCTGTCTTTTTTACTGTAAAAATATATAGAACTATAAATTTCCCTCTAAGCACTGCTTCACTGCATACCACAAGTTTTAGTATATTGTGTTTTCATTTTCATTTGCCTCAATATATTTCCTAATTTCTCTTGTGATTTCATCTTTGACCTATTGGCTGTTTAAGAGCATATTTATTTTCCACATACATGTGTATTTTCCATTTCTCCCTCTGCTGTAGATTTCTACTTTCATTCCATTCTGATTAGAGAAGACACATTGTATGATTTTAATATTTTTTTATTTATTGAAACTAGTTTTGTGATCAAACATATCCTCTATCTTGGAGAATAATCTGTGTGCACTCAAAAAGAATGTATATTCTGCTGCTGTTGGGTGCAGTGTTCTATATATATTCTTAGTGCTAGTTGGTTTAGAGTATCATTCAAGTCTTCTATTTTTATTGTTCCTTTGTGTAGATGTTCTATGTATTATAGAAAGTGGTATGTGTAATTCTCCTACTATTAATGTAGTAAAGTCTTTTTCTCTCTTTAAACCTTTCAGTGTTGCTTAATATATTTTGGTTCTCTGCCAATAGGTGTATATTTATTTATAATTTTTATATCTTCTTGTTCAATTGGCCACTTTATCAAGTTATAATGATCTTCTTTGTCCTTCATAACAGTTTTTGACTTAAGGTCTATTTTACTTATTAGTATAGCTACCCCAGCTGTCTTTTGGTTACCCTTTACATGTTATATTTTTTCCTATCCTTTCACTTTCCACCTACTTATGTCTTTGAGTTTAAGGTAAGTCTCTTGTAAGCAGCACATAGTTGGGTCATGCTTTTTTTGCCTTCTGCCAATCTCTACCTTTTGAGTGGATAGTTTAATCCATTTACATTTAAAGTTGATACTGATATTGCAGGACTTTTTTCTGCCATTTTGCTACTTGGTCTTGTTAGTCTTTTTTTCCATTTTTGAAACTCAAAACTCCCATTAATGCCTACTTCCAAATTTATTTGACTTTTTGTATTGTTTCATTTTGAGGCACTTCTTATTTCCTTCTGTATATATTTTTAGATATTTTCTCTGTGTTTTAGGGGAGCTTAAATTTAACATCCTAAATCTGTAACAATCACATTTTATTTCATACCAATCTACCCCCCACCACCTTTTTTTCTTGTTATGCCATTGTATTTTTATACAGTGTGTGTCAAAAATCCATAAATTTATAATTACTTTTTATGCATTTGCATTTCAGAAACTATGAAATAAAAGTGGTGTTATCTTCCAAAGAACACAACACAATAGTACTGGCATTTTAAATACCCATAATATGTGTTTTGGAATATATTTACTTGAAACCAAAATAATGCCTGAACTCTTGGAGAACAAGAATATAAAATGATAAACATAATAGCAAAAAAGTATGAAGCACAGGTTTTACTGAGACCAGGTAAATGGAGGAAAGAAGAGCCAAAAGAAGAGGACATGGGAAAAGAAAATGTTAAGAAGAAGGTCGTGGATCAAGATAGGGTATAACTATAGAATCAAAGAAAGAAGTAGGTTTCAAGAAGTGTGTGAAGGTAAAAAATAACATGTCAAATGTAGAAGAAGGTCTTAAAATATGAAAACACAATAAAGACCACCTAATTTTAAAATTAGGGAATCATTGAAAACTTAGAAAGAACAATTTCATAAAAGTGATGGATTTGGAAACCAGAAATGGAGTTAAGCAAGAAAAGAGTGGAACTAATATGGCAGCCATAGATGTCAATGTCTCCTTGGAAAAATTCTGTACAATTCAGAAAGGAGGAAAAAACAGATTATCTATAAGAAGGTTCAATAGAGTAATATGAAATACTTTTTGCTGATGCTTTTTTTTTGAAAAAATAGACAATCCGAGTGTGTATTTGCACACAAAGGAGAAGAACCAGTGCAGTTGAAAAAGGCAAGTGGTGCACGACAGGAAGACAATAAAGTTGGAAGCAAAGTTCTTGAGAGGGAAAACAATTTTAAAAAAGGTTTTAAGTAGAAAACAAAGCAGCTTTAGTAAGTAAGAATAACACTTTTTTTTTCTCATAATGAAGGGGATAAAAGGAATTTGCAGATAAAACCACACAGGATTTGAATTAGAGACAAGTCAGGGAATGAGTAAGAGAGGGGGCATAAGGAAAATATCACTTCTGTAGCAATTTGACTAGCTAATTATTACCAAAGTAAAATAGCTTCCAGAAAATTCTCAGATACAGTTTTTTGTTTGTTTGTTTGTTTGTATGTATTATGTTTGTATTTGTTTTATTTTTTTTTTCATTCCTGAAGTGCCATGTGCCAGGCACTCTCTTAGCTCCTGGAGTAGTTGACATGTTCTCTTCCCTGGTGTACTTGATACTGCAGTGGGAGGTTTTGTTGACATGATCTAGAGTAGAAGATTGAAATAAGAAAAGTAAGAAAACATTGGCATATGGCACTGCCGATAAGGTAGTTTGAGACTCTTTGTACCCCAGAAAAGATCACATCCTTAGAGCTAATCCATTCTTGTGAGTGTGAACCTATTGTAGGTAAGAACTTTTGATTAAAGTACTTCAGTTAAGGGGCTTTGATTAGATTACTTCAGCAAGGTATGATCCATAGTGGGTCTTGATCCTCTTACTGGAGTCCTTTATAAATGGGATGAATTTGGAGAGACTGACAGAGAGAAAAGACCCAGGAGCTCAGAGAGGAACCCACAGAAGTGGAGAAAGTCACAAGAGCAAGAAGCTGAAATCAATAGAACCTGGGAGAGAGAAAACAATAGAAGGAGCAGCCAGAAACAGAACGCAATGAAGCCTGGAGGAGAAGAAGACAGAGACCGGCAGATGCCGCCATTGTGCCCTGCCATGTGACAGGAGTCCAGAATTGCAGGCAGCCATGTCCTCGGGGAGCAAGCTTTGCCTAATGCCTTGATATGAACATTTTTCTCAATCTCAGAAGTGTAAGCTTATAAGTTAGATGATCCCCGTTGTAAAAGCCAACCCATTTCTGGTATACTGCCTTGGCAGCCTTTAGAAAACTAAACCATACACTGAACTATTGGTTAGAGAGTAAGAATGTTACCCAAATTAAAAACATTTATAAATACATAGTATAAAATGTGTATTATATATCTTATGTATTATATATATGCAAATTATAAATAATATAAATATATAATACATGTGTGCATATACAAAGTATAGGAAATGCCTCAGAATTTAGAATTCAGAATTCCTCAATGGGAGAGTATTTGGGATACACATTATTTCATAGCCAAAGAAAGTGAAATCCACGAATTTCTATTTTTGAAGTTAGTTTTTCCTTTCCATTACTCTAGAAAGGGAAAAAAGGAAAATATCCAAGAATGGTAATAAACGTATTAGACTAAGAAGATCATTATTTCATAATAATAAAATAAGATTTGGTAAGAAACACTCTTATTAAATTATTGACTCAGTATTTTATCAGGAAAATAATATTAAATTAGCAATATCTATTTTCTGCTTAACATCCACGATTTCTCTAATCCCCTTCCCCACAAGTTGACCAACCCATTCAAATCAATGAAGACTGAAGTAATCCCATTTATAACTAAATGCGATTTATCTTGACTTCACTAAAAAAATAAATATTCAAAGAATAGGAATTTGGCAGCAAGACTGTTATAAAAATATAGGCCATTTTATATCATCATATAACATGCAGAACTGTGTGGGAGAGAGTGTGGTCTACAATGTGAACTACTATGGTCCATGCTTAGTGGCAAAGCCCCAAGAGGTGTATATCTATTGCAGGTGATGTGCCACTCTAATGAAGGATGTTTATGTGGGAGGTTGTGGGAGGAGTAGGAGGTGGGGCATATGGGAATCCCTAAAATTTTTGTGTAACACTTATGTAATCTAAGTATCTTTTAAAAAATAAAAAAATATTTTTAAAAATCTTGTTTATCAATGTTTGCATTAGTATTTAGAACATTTTCAGAATGTTCTATTCTTCTTGGATCAATTGTATATATCTCTAAGCTGTATCTAACTAATTTCCTAATTTTTTTTTTTTGTTTTGTTTTTTGTTGTTACATACCAACTTTCTGCATTATTTCTTTAGAGATTAGCACAAACTTTTTAAAGCTATTAGTCAAGTACCAGTTATGATATAAAAGCTCCAAAGTCTCAGGTTAATTTTTTTAAATCATTTATTTTACCTTTTTCTCTCCCCACAAATAATAGATGACTCAGTGCAGCTATTTTATTTCCTTCTATCATGATAGCTGTACCTACATCATTAAAACGGAACTTCAAGTCATCAGTTATCAATTATTCCAATTAAGGATGCTTTTGCAAAAAAATTACAAGAAGTTCAAACTCTTTTTAACAAGTAAAAATAATAGTTACATTTCCATATGCAATTATGGCATATTTATATCTAATAATGGATATTTTATTTTTTAACTATAAGACACATTTTTTCTCCTAAAATGTACATGTATTGTCCAGGGTAGTTAAAGCTAGCTGTTGTAAAAAATAAAAAATAAAAAAAGTCCAGGAATCTTGATGACTTAATACAAGTAAAGTTTATTTCTTGCGCATACCATCCTGAGTGGTTTGTTTGCAAACACTGACACCAGGCTCCTTCCATCTTCTAATACCTCCATCTTCATTTTAAAGAAGAGAGTGAGTGTGAAGGCGAGGGCAAGGGATTTTATTACCACAAATTAGTCATATGATACAAAACTAATTGAAATGGGGACTGAAAAATGTAGTTTAGCTGAGTCCAGGAGGAAATAAAAATTGTTTATTGCATGAAAGTCTTTTTTTTTGGCGGGGGGGGGGAGTTACATTACTGAACTTTTTGAGGACTCAATAATTTATGTTATGGCTTACATTTTTAAGATTTTTAATTGACATGAAACATACATAAGGAAAGGTATATGTTGTCCTAAGTTCATCTCTTGATAAATTTTCATAAAACAAACACGCTGATATAGCCAGCAGCCAGGTTAAGACACAGAATAGAACCAGAACCACAGAAGCCCCTCTCTGTCCCCTTATGCTTTCTTTCTGTTACTCCTGCCAACCAGGTGACCGTATCCTGCCTTTTAGCAGCATAATTTCATTTTGCCTATTTGTTTTGTGCTTTTGTATAAATAGACTCATATGGTGTATCCTCTTTTATATCTGGGTTTTTCCTTTCAACATAGTTTTTGAGATACATCCAAATTATTTGGCATAATTTTAGTTCATTTATTCTAATTGCTATAGAGAACTCCACTGAATATACCACACTTTATCCCTTGTACTATGGTTTGGGCATGTAGGTAGTATCAGGTTTTGGATATCACAAGGAGTGCAGTACTGATCATTCTAGTACCTATCTTTGGGTGAACATACATATGTCTTTCTGTTAGGTACCTACCTAAGTGTGGAATTGCTGGATGTGCAATGTTCCACTTTAGTAGATATTGCTTACCAAGCTGGTTGTACAAATTTACACTCCATTGCATGAGACCCAACCTGTCCACATTCTTGCCAGTAGCTGGTAAAGTCTGACTTTGAAAAAAGTTTTAGCCATCCTGGGTGTATAGTGATGTCACATTTGGTTATTTTTTTTTACTTTTATTTGAAGTTTATCGTCCATACATGAACATCCATAAACAATAAGTGTATAGTATAAATTGTGAATGTACAAAACAAACATGCATATCATCTTACAGGGTTCCAATACATTACCCCACCACCAACTCCTGTCTCCATCAGTTCTACATGAATCTCTTCATGGTACTAAAATATGCAAATTAAAAGTCCATATTTTCTACCCCTTAATCTGCTATTTATACATACTAATAGGCAGACACAGAATAGTCTCAATAACAATGCTCACCTGGAAAATGAGAAAACAGAAAGCAAATAGAACTCATTGATTCATGGCATTTTGGGTATCTATCTAAGGAGATATTGTGATGTCCTGATACTTTGAAGAAGAAAAAAACAAAGATCCTCAATTAGGCCTGAAAACTTTCCTTGGAGCAACTCCCTTCTGAAGCAAACCAAACTCAGTGTACAGTGAAGTTTCTTCCTTAATATCTGCCATGTCCACATCTAAAGAGGTCATTGAAGAATATGTCTTTCTTGGCTGCCTAATTTTCAGAACCCATCCCATGCTTATAGAAATAAGGGTGTCTAAGAATTGTTTGAAGTATTACAGTGTCAAAGACTTTTTAATAAGGATTTGTAGCTATTTGGTAAAATAATTTTTTTCAAAAACTTGGTATATTGTTGCTTCTGGTCAGTTTCAGGTAAAAGTATCTAAAACCACCAGTCATTGCTCTCAAATGTGCTTGATTTCTTTGAATCCTCGCTGTCATGCCTCTTTCTCTCTTAACTAAACGTCAGCTAATCTTCTGGCTGTCAAACTTGAGTGCTCAGGCCTTGCCCTTTCTCTTATCTTTGACACAAGCTGAGTCACTCTGTTCAACTGAGAAAACTTGCTGGGTTGTTATCGTTCAAAGCCTTTTAATATCTCATTTTGCACTTATTTTCTGAACTTCTGTATTCTATTTCAGTTTCATTTGAAACCTACCAATTCTTTTCTGAGTTCATCTGTTTCTTGTAATACTTTGCTAAAACTACCAATAACAATAACACATACTACTAGCATTATATTTTCCAAGCACTTCTTCTGGAGCTCCGAAGCAAAGTTCACTTTGGTCTATTTTCAAAGTTACTATAGGTGAAAGTTTTTAGATGTCATTTCATTGCAATTGCCAAATAACCAACCTCCTTTATATGTTTTCTTGCCATCAGCGGCCTAGTTACTAAGCTGATATCACATATTCTAAGTTTTTGTTATGTCAGCATCTCACTTCAAGGTACCAATTTTTTTTATTTGTCACTGTAATTAAGCTATCCTGTAATAAATAACCACAAAGCCTCTGTGCTATTTCTCACTCATGCAGCATCCAGTGTGGATGCTGCTGCTGGGGTAGCTCGTATGGGCAGCTTTTATCTATAAAAATTATACAGGGATTGACCATCCTTCCATCTATTAACACAGTTGTCTTTAGCATATGCTGCACAATTACTCTTTTGAAAAAGGGAACATGGAAGACACCTAAGAATTTTATAGGTTGGCCTGGAAGCCCATACTCCATTTGCTAGGTTTCAGTCATGTGGTTCTAACATAAATGTGATGAGGCTATGAAGTTTAGATTAGCCATGATCTGAGAAGAACTGCCTCAACATTAAATGCCTTAACAACAACAACAAAAATCACCTAATAAAGTAAAATGAAATTTTAGTAAACGACCCAGTGGGAAATGTTCCTATCTATTTTTTTTATTTTATTTTAACTTTCATTGAAAAATTCACTTTCCACTTGGTAACTGTGGTCAAAATGCCATGAATAGGCAATTTGTGAAGGTTACATGGCTAATTCATGGTCAGTTTAGTGCACATTTGAAAATGTAAATGCTTATTAGAGTAAAGAATATTGGCACATTATTTGTATTATTTTCTACATTCCAGCTCCTATTTCCTAAACAAGTACAAGTACATGCTAATTTTGAGGCACATTGCCACAGATAGCTTAATGTGGAAATAGTGTGTGGCCTCTTACTACTAAAGATGGAAGTTTAACTAGGGTTTAATTAGTAAATAAAACTTTTAAGAAAAATATGGAAGTTTAATTATGGCATTTAATCATTACTCCAAAAGGAAAAATCCCAAATCTCTTATACCCCCCCTATTGTTGACCCTTAGCATTGATATAGTACCTTTTTTGCCAATAATGCAAAAATATTACACTATTGCTATTAACTATAGTCCATACATTACATTGGTTGTATTTTTCCCATGTATCACTATATTTTTATCACCTTGTAATAATGATATACATTTGTTCTAATTCATGGTAGAACATTCTTGTATTTGTACTATGAACAAAAACCTTCATCCACCATCAAGTTTACTATGTTACACAGACCCTAGATTATCCTCTAGCTTTCTTTCAGTCGATATCTACCTCCCTAGACTACTCCAGTCAGCCACAATCACATTCATAATTCAGCAGTGTTAGTTATGCTCATAATGTGTTACCACCAATTCTATCCATTTCCACACATTTACAATCAACCTTATTAAAATTTTTACATGCATTAAGTGTCAAATCCCCCTTCTCAACCCTCATTATATCTCTTAGTAACCTATACTTTAGAGTTTAACGCCATGAGTTTGCTAACTATATTTAGTTCATATTAATGAGACCATACAATATATTCCTTTTGTGTCTGGCTTTTTCATTCAACATGATGACCTCAAGGCTTATCCGTGTTGTCATATGCATCCTAGCTTCATTTTTTCTTACAGGCTTGCCTTTTAATGTATACAAAACTTCACACCCTCTCTCCATCGAATAAATATTAAAATCAAGATTAAGTTAAAAATTTTGGAGATATTTAGAAAGAACCAAAATTTGATACAGGAACTTAAAATGAAAAGAATTTTAAAGCAATTTTGTCCTTATTTGTAAATAATATGGTCATTATAAGAAAAAATGGAAAAAAGAATGAAGAATAAAGAAAATAAATATCTCCAAAGACCTTGTCACCCAAAATATACATATATTATTTCTAGTTTGTAGTAGCTACCATAATAAACTATAGTAGTATATTTTATTACAAATGTGACTTACTAAATATACCTAGTTCAATTTTCCATTTTCATTAAGCATTTCCAAATTGTTAAATATTCCGTAAATACTTAAATACATAATTTAAATTCTGCATAATATTCCTTCACGTAGATGTCATAATATTTATTTGATTAATCTTATGTTAGATATTTAGGCAATTTGCAATTTTTACTGCATGAATATAGCTATAAAATTATCTTTATATACATCTCTGAAAACATTAAGATATATTAGGAGGCTTTTGAACATATATTTTTAAATTGTATCCTTAAGGATTAATTTATCAATTTATACTTCTTCCAACAATGCATAAGTGTGCTTATTCTATCACTCCTGTTTCTATAAATATTATTATAATTTTCTAAATTGTTGTAAATTTGAAAATTGCATAGTTCTTAAAATGGTTATTTGATTTCCAGTAATGCGGAGTATTTTTGTATGCTCTCTATATTTTGCATATGTGTATTAGCGTGTGTTTTATACATTGCTTGATTATGGCTTTTGTTCAGTAAATATACACATATTGATTTTATACTACTTGCAAGTCCCTATGCTACACAATATAAATACAGTGGTGAAAAAACAGGCAAGATGTCTGCCCCCATAGAGATTGCAATTAGCAGGATAAATCGAAATTGAATATGTATCATACAAGCTCTCTTAACAGACTTGCAACTGACTGACTCTCCATGTTAAACACCCTCCATTCCTACTGTAAAACACAGTGACTACTATCTATAGGAGGCTGAACACTTGTAGCTGGGAGGCTAGTCTCTGTCAAGAATATATATTTCTGTTCCTTCCATTTGGGTTATATGCCAACTGAGACTCAAATGAGTTTATTCACAATTTTGTTTGTACCAGATGTTCTTGATGTAGTAATTTTTTGGATATAGTAATTTTATACTTAATATTATGTAAACTAATAAAATACAACTGAAAAATAAACATGGTTTGATTTTTATGAAAATTTGTTCTAATTTTTAGAAAAATTTAGTAAAATTTATCTGCTAAAATATTTCCAATGAATGTCTTGGGGGCATATGCACTCAAGTTTTTCTCATTTAAATTCCTCTTCCAATTAGAATTCAAAGAAATTACAAGTTACAGTATATTCATGATGAGAGATTTTAGATAGAAAACTTCCATGGAACTCTAATCAGCAGATTGTTGCCAAAATAGAAAGGCTTACATGTCAAGTAAAAAATGTAAAATAACCATTTATTACATGTGTGTGTTTATTTATTTATTTGTTTATTTATGGTTACCTGTTTCACTCTGTTTTTCATTAATCAAAATGTTTGGTATGAAGGTTGTTTCTTCTGAAATTAAATGTCTAAAAAGCATCAAGGAGAATTATAACATACTCTCTCCTGGGATATATGATTTTTTTTACAGAGTATGATTATTGGTAAGTTTTCCCAGACTAGATTTAAACAGCAACTTCTAATAAATAGGAAGATATTGCGATACAATATAGAAGTAGGTAAAATCATGAATGCTAGAAGTGGTGAATCCAGAGGAGGTTTTACAAGGACTAAATAGCATTTTATCTTCTAATTGTAGAGAAAACTAATTATCTATAGTTTATATATGTAATGTATATGTATGTATATTGACTTCCATAAGAAGGAACTAATGTTGTTGTTGCTTTTTCCTACCTGTTATGAATTTCTCCCTATATTCCATATTTTGAGATTATTTTTAAAGGGGGCAACTTGTTGTATAATTATTGGTTTATGTTTTACAGACATAGATAATGTATTTGTGTGTTTGTGTGTTGTTTTTCAAACATTTTTCTTTTCTTTTCTTTCTTTTTTTTTTTGCCTTTTAGTCTACTGCATTTAGCTTAG
Organism: Cabassous unicinctus; assembly: GCA_029593785.1. Classification (NCBI taxonomy): domain Eukaryota; kingdom Metazoa; phylum Chordata; class Mammalia; order Cingulata; family Chlamyphoridae; genus Cabassous; species Cabassous unicinctus. The sequence goes on along the minus strand of JAQZBX010007375.1, from coordinate 11,847 downwards.
ATGATGCAAATACATTTATATTTCAACCCACTTAAATCTTTTGAAAATTTTGCATAAATTGTTCATTCAGCCATATAAAGTTTAGTGCAACTCATAATGTTGATTTTAATAGATTCACTAGATGCAGCAGCAGATCAAATTGTAAACATTTGGAAGCAACAATTACTTAGCACAAAATATTGATCATCCTTTGAATTCTGCATAGTGATATATTATAACTCTACAAAACTGTCAGGGTGAAAAAAAGGAGCATGGCAATAGTCATAAACATATCACATACAAACATTTATGCAGACAAATAGAGATATATCTGGTGTTATTTTAATCCTCAACTATTTGTGCTCTTGGCAGATAGTTAAAAAGAGAATGCATTTGTTACTTGGAGTTTCAAAAATGTAAAATTCCAACAAATAGTATATTACTAATCGTCAGTGTATTGGGATTAGCATAAGCGTGTTAAATACTAAATCATCTTGCCACTCTTGGATTTCACATTTAATCATTTTTAATAAAAACTAGAGCAATTAAGAAGCAATTAAACTTGTTCCATTTTGAAGGATTTTTCTTTTACATCTTTTTTCACCTCTACCATTTTCTTTCTTATCTTTTAGAAAATATAATCTGTTTTTAAAAATTGCATGATTCATATAGTGTTTCAGAGAAGTAAGAATCATTACCAAAAGGAATAATGTAACTTGATTATATATCAATTGATATATATTTGAATTGAATTTAAATTTCCACTTCTGGCCATGAGCAAGGAAATATTATTAAATAGCTCTCTCACAGTAAACCACTTCCACTACAAACCACTATAAGCCTACACAAAACATGTGAAGCAACAATGTTCAGAAATTTAATAACAGGCAGCACAAGACTGTAGTTCCTGTTGAAAGAGAAAGATGATAACACCAGCTTTTTGCTCGAAAGAAATTTGTTGAACATGGGACAGATCAATGAAGTACAGGCAAATCATGTTAATCTCACTATGCTGAGGGGCCAGAGATCAGAATTTGGAGATGATGAGGTACTGGGAATTGGTGGTACAGTATTGTGCAGAGAATGAAGCCACAGAGAGAAAAATCTCCAGGACTTGGCATAGGGTGCTCTTACAGCTTTTGCCAAATACTGAGCTGCACATGTCCAGAGTAAGATTCTGCACGGTAGAATTCATAGAAAACATACTGGATCTAAAGTTGCACACTGCTAGAAGACACATAACAAACCAGAGTGGGGAGACATTGCTGATACCCAGTCATTCAATCAATACTCCTGAGAAAACATATACTCCAGAAAAGCCTTAATAATGGATCTACCATATTCCTGGAATAAAAGTTACTTTAGAGTTCCCACTGAAAATCTAAAACACAAAACTGGTGAGAATCAGGGTGATATATCAGTAAATTAACTGCTTGCCAGGACAAAACTCAATACTTTAAATGAACACAAAGAAATCAGATTATCACCAATATCCAACATACAATGTATATTTTGCTAGCTCTCTGCAGCAGGAAAATGTAACCATAACCAGAAGAAATATAATCATTAGAAACAGACGCAGATATGAGAAATAGATCATAATTAGCTGTTTTTTAAATAACTTAGCTTGCTATTATGCATGAGGATTTAGAGAAAAATCTTAATATAATGAGTGACTATAAGGAACACCTTAGTAAGAAGTGGTAATTATAAAAAATAACTAAATAAAAAGTCTAGAACTGAAAATAGCACTGGGTGGACTTAACATCAAAGAGGATTTGTAGAAGAAAATATCAGTCATTTTGAAGACAAGAAAATAGAAATCATCCAAACTGATGTGAAAAGAGAAAGCAAATTAAAAAAAAAAAAAAACTAAAAGACCCTCAGGGACATGTAGGGCAATATCAATAAATCAAATTTGTTTGTAATTGGAATCTCAAAGGAGAAAGAGAAAATGTATGAGAAGACAAGCCAATAAGTTATAGACCTTTTTTATTTGAGAAAATTACTAAATCATGCATTAAAGAATATCAACAAACCACAAGCAGCATAATGTGTAAACATCCATACATTAGCACAACCTAGTCATATTGTTCAGAGCTAAATATAAAGAACATTTAAAAGCCACCAGAGGGAGACAGCACACTACCTACAAGAGGAACAATGACAACTGAGACCTCAGATCTTTCAATGAAAAAAATGGAATGATATCACTAAAGGCTAAAAGAAAAATGTAACTGTCAAGATAGAATTCAAAATCCAGAAATAAGTTTCCTTCAAATATACTTCAAATGTTCAGTGAATCTACCACCCACAGACCTGAACTCTTAGAATGTTTTAGGAGATTTGTTAAGCTAAGAGAAAAAAATACCAGATGGAAATTGGAATCTACACACAAAAAATGAAGAGTAGTAACTAAGGTAAATATGTAGCAAATATAAAAGACTTTTTAAGATCATTGTTGAAATTTCTCCAGAAGATGATTGTATATAATAATGATAAATTTTGGGGTTTATGATATATCTAAATGCATAAATGTATGGCAACAATGGTACAAAGAACGCGATGGAAGAAATGGAAGTATATAAATGTAAATTCTTTAAATTATGCATAAAATAATACTCAAGTTAGATAGTGATAAGTGAATGATGCATACTGCATTTCATATAGAAACCAAAGAGTGGGGCAGAGGCATAGTACAAAAGCCAATAGACAATATAAATTCAAATTGGAAAATATAATACTCATCCCAATAGAAGACAGTGAAGGAGGGAAAAAAAAAACAGATAGGGCAAACAAAAACAAATAACAGAAATTGTAGACACAAACCAAACCATGTCCACAATTACAATAAATGTAAATTGACTAAACACTCTAATCAAAAGACAAAGATTTTCATATGGTTAGAAAAAGATTCATCCAACCATATGGGCTTTAGAAAATATGCACACTGACTTAAGACATAAAATAGATAGAAACAATAAAATGGATGAAGTTCTATCTTGGAAATATAAACTATAACAAAGCTGAAGTGGCTATATTAATGTCAAAGTTAACTCCAGGATAAGGAATATTAACAAAGATATTTTTAAAGTCATTTTACAGTATGAAAGTGTCAGTAATCAAGAAAACTAAATGATCTCAAAGGAGTTCAAAACACAAAACTAAATGATCTCAAAGGAGTTCAAAACACAAAAACAAAATGAACAAAGCAAAAGGGAGGAATGGACAAATCCATAAAAAAAAATCTAAAAGCCATAAAGCAGGAAAAATTAATATAAGTGTTTTATATAAGAATATTTCTGTCAGGACACACATGAATCTGTTAACAAAGCTTTATTTCTGGAATGAAAGGTCATGAGTCTAAAAGATAGGTTTAATTTTCATTGTATGTAGTTTTACATTTTCAAATATTTTACAATGTACATCTTTCCCTTTTATAATTAAAATAGTTAAAAATAAAAATAATTCCTCCCCCTAAAAAAAGAGACCCTAATTGTTATATAGCACTGGCTGACTATGTTTTGTTTTCTCAATAATAATATTACATAATATTTAGTGAGTAATTATTATGTGCTAAGATATTAGTGTCCTATTGCTGCTATAACAAATTATCATAAACTTAGAGACTTAAAACAACACTAATTTATAATGCACAGTTCTAGAAGTCAGAAATCTGAAATGAGCTGGTAGCTCCTTCGGGAAGCTGTAGAGGGTCTCTGTTTCACTGACTCTTCCAGCTTCTAGAGGTTGCCAGCATTGCCTGGCTATTGGTCGTGCATCTCTCCGACTTCTTTTATAGTCACATCTCCTTCTTTGACCTTCCTGCCTCCTTCTTACCAAGATCCTTGTTATTATATTTGGTCCATTTGGTTACTCTGGAATAATTTCTTAACTTAATCACATCTTCACATATGTCAGTTGACATATTAATAAGCTCCAGGAATTAGGACTTGGACATCTTTGAGGGGCCATTATCTGCCTACCACACCTAGGTGTTGTGCTAATTATTTTTCACTCATTATTTCATTTACTCTTCATAAAATCCTTATTAGCTGAGCTCTATTCTATGGAGGAAACATGTATAGAGGGATAAAAGAACTTGGATAGGTTTTCACAGTGATTAAATTGGCAAAACGGTAAATGGAACCTTCATCTGAATGAATCCAGAGCCTTTTTCTTAACCATTATACTATTATACTCGACTTAATATTATCAGAATGCTTTTAGGCATAGATAAAATTGAGATATTACATATTGTCTGCTCTTGAATTTTCACATTACACTTAGTAGTTGTTCTGAATGGTAGATGTACCAAATTAAATGGAGGTGAATGAACTGTTGACTATAGGTTAGCTCTGTTTTACCTGAGCAACCATATTAACTCCTTGAAACAACTGAATTTCCCTAGTATCCCTATGGCCATACCAAGACGTTTGTGGGCCCCTTATTGTGTGTTAGGCTACTGTCAGGCAGTCTTTGCTGTCTGGTGACCTGAGGCTTTTCTGCTAAGAGAAACTTTTGTTATTTTGTAACTGTTCACTTTTCTCATGTTCCTCTTTTCAGAGAATGGTGTTAACTCTTAGGCAGAAATTGATTTTCAAGTCCACTTATGTATTCTGCCTTGGCAAGTTGGGAGGCAAACAACTGATCCCGGTGTTATTTTTCACCAGTAATGTAATAGGATGACTTTAACAAGTCTGAGTGTACAATGTGGAGGGAAGATGGTTAAGTATTCTTATGTAAATATAGGGGTTGATTTTCTTTTAGTGCTTAAATACTCAATTTTAGTATATTCCATCTGTAAATCTACCAAAAATTTTTTGCTTATGGTCTGCTAGTTCTTTGTTACATCAACTGGTGCAAAGCCTGAGAGCCAAAATATATCTTCAAGGTTTTATACTAAGCCACTAATGTGGTTGGGGACATAAGGTAGACTCATATTTATATTTATTGCTAGCCTGTAGCACAATACCAGATTTATCATAGAACACATTTTAAACACTAGAACATCATTGGTTGTAAATAGTTTTTGAACACTTGAACTTTAGAGGGATGTTTTAGATTCCTTGGCTTCTCAAGCAAATACCATGCAACAGTCATCTTAAATAATGGGAATTTATTCACTCATGGTTTTGAGGAGAAAAGAAAACCCAAAACAAGGCATCATTAAGACAATGCTTTCTCCCTGAAGACTGTGGTGTTCTGTGGCTGGCTGCTGGTGATCCTTGGTCCTTGACCTATCACATGGCAAGGCACATGACAGAGTCTCATGATTTCTTCCTACTCTTCTTAGTTCTATTGATGTTCAGCTTCTAGCTGCTCCCTCTGTCACTTTCTCTCTCTATGTCTGAATTTTATTCTGCTTATAAAGGACTTCAGTAATAGAATTAAGACCCATCTTAATTGAGGTGGGCCATACCTTAACTAAAGTAACCTCATCCAAAGGTGTTATATACAATGGGTTCACACCCAAAGGGATGGAGAAAGTTTAATAACATGTTTTTCTTGAGTAGATACAGCTCCAAACTTTTCCAAGGGTCATGAACTCTTTCTTGGAATAAAATCTATTTCTGGTTGCTAATGTATTTTAGAATTACTGTGTCCTTGCTACTAGGCCTTCTTTTCTTCTCACTTCTGTATTTTATGTTATCATATACAGTCTATATACTAATGTTTTGACATCAGCTCTGATTTTCTTTCTCTGAATTTCCTGCTTGTATATTCCAATTTTTACTCAAAATTTCCTTTTATTTATATTATAATCACACCTAAAATTCAACATGCTCCCTAAATATATTCATCTTCCAGTGTTTCCTATGATAATTAACACTACCACTCAGTTGCCTTGTCAAAATCCTGGGAAACAATATCAATTCTTTCCTTTTCTAAATATATTTATTATTAAACACTTACATAGTTCTTCTTATGTTTGAGGCATTATTTTAAAGCTTTACCTTTTAATTCACTTAATTCTTACAATATAGCAATGAAATAGATGCTATTATTATTCTCATTTCACAGATGAAATGAGACTAAAACAGGAATTTTAAGTAACTTGCCCAAATCACAGAATTGGCAAATAATGAAGCCAGGATTTGAATTTAAGCAGTTTGATTCAAGAATCCGTGTTTTATTTTGTTTTTTAACTAGCATACTGTGCTACATCTAGCAAAAACTTAATATTGCAAAAGGTACTCTTCAAATATTCCTCCATCCTATTTGGATAACTATGAAAATCCTCTTAATTCACACTTTTTTTCCATTGTAGGGAAAGAGGAAATGATAAATTGACAATCAGTTAGTATATAAGAATTTTATTGCTGTTTATGCAGGAGAGAGTCACTGTCAAGTTAACCTGAGATCAGATCCTCTGCATCTGTGCAATGAATACATTGATTTATATCAGGCATTACAATTGCATTAGTTGTTCAGTTGGAGATTGTTTAGTTTCAAAGAGATAAATAACATCTTAGGTATCTTGAATAAAAACACATTAACAATATAACAAGATTTCAGGAAGGTTGGGAAACTAGGCAGCCCCAAAAGTAAAGGCAGCAGAAATGTATTGGCCTTCTGTGCACTTCTTTCCCATTAATACTGCCTAGCCCCACCATCTCTTAGTTCAAATATTCAACTATCTATCTATGGGCCAATGAGATTTTGAGAACACGGAGTCATTTAGCATGAAGGAGATATTGCCCTTGGCAAGAAAGCGCCTCTAGGAAAGAAATGAGGAAATAAGCAAAATATAATGGCAATCTCTAATACAACTGGAAATCAAGCAAAAATCTGAGTTGGAGGATTTATAATAATGTTAAAACTGAGAAACTGTGTTTGGCCTAAGTAACAATGGGCTGGATTGTACTAACTGGCATATTTATGATTGTAGTTAAACTGGGCTTTTCTTTCAAGGAAAAGAGTGTTAATAGATCTAAGGATTAGAGCTGTTTACATAAGTGATTAACAGAAAAGTGTTTTTTTAAAAGATTCTTATTTAAATATTTCTTGGAAATAAATATAAATAATCCCCATATCTAAATATTAAAATAGAGATGAGTATGCTGATTGGATAAGACCTAATCAAAACTATTCTGTTAGCTGTGATATATATATGAATTTTTGGTATATGAATTTATATATATAATATATGATATATATGTAAACTAAACAGTTTTTTTTCTGAACAGTCAAGGTATAAGGATTTTGTGTTTTACTTCACAAAATATTACTTGTCAGAGCTTGTGATTATCTGCTGAAGTCTTGTCAGGAGCTCATAAAAATTAAACAAAATAGCATGGGATGAGTATAAAATCAACCTGGTGTGATAATGAAAAATATATATCTGAGAAAGGATGAATGTAAAAGGCAAGTGTGCCATGTGTATGGGAGTGGGGGGCAATTGGGGTGTGGGGGACCATAAAGTCTTCTCTAGCTATATTATAGACAGAAACTTGCTTTTTGGTTCAAATATATCCAAATAATTTTAAAGAATACTTTGCCATTTTATTTTCTTCAAATATCAAATTTTCAAAGAAATAATAATGCATATTGGTAAGGACAGGCATCTAAAATAAAAATAAAGTCATAGATAGTGGAACACAAGGATACATATTTAATTAATACCCTTTCCCTTTTTTAGCAATACACACCAATTAAAAAGGTAAAGCAAAAGATTTTAGTAAGATTGCATCTTTATTTACCTAATGTTTATAATGAGCTCAAATAAACCATGGGTTTTTCGAAATTGGCTTCAAAAAAACTATGACTCCCTAAATAAAAGTATGGTATACATCATGTTTAAAGAGGGAGTGTCTTAATATACAGTCACTGATATGGAAAAAAACAAACAAAAAAAAAAACTACTTTGTAAATCAAGCATTATGAAACACTTTCCAAAAACAATTTTTTAAAAAAAATCTAGGCAAATAACAGTTTCACATAGTAAAGAATTATATTGTGATGGACCACTTGAATCTAAGACAGGAGTGCTCAATAAAGAAAGAAGGGCCTGACAGCAAGAGTTGAGAAGTTTAGCTTCCAGACGAGGATAAACTAGTTACCTAAAATTCCTGAGTTTTATTTTTTATATATGTAGAACATGTAGGATGAATAAGATGGTGATATCAATCATTTCTAAGATCATCAGCAGCTCTACAATTCTATCAAGTCTATAAACCTTCTATAAAAATTCTCCCTATGACTGAAAAGTACTTATAATTCAAGGATGGACTACTCAGCCATCTTTCTAAGCGTCTTCTCTAATGAGATCCCTAAGAGTTCAGAGCCAACTTTGCCAAAATAATTGGGGGATGACGCTGAAGATTTTCATGTATTCTAAAGCCAGCAACAACTGTATGTCTGTCCAAATGTGACTATGGTACTCATATTTTGGTGAGTAAACTTATATCAGAGGGATTCAGCAATTTTATTTCCTATTTGCAATAGAAACATTTTTCAGTACTATGAATTCCATATTATAAATAAAAACACAATTGTAAGGCCAGAACAGCATCTCTTCCAAGACCAGAAATGGTCCAAATTTTCTCCTTAAATGTGTTCATATATGCTCTGCAACCAGTTAATGATTTTCTAGTCTATCTATGCTTAACCATTGGCTTAAAAGTCCTTTGGATATCTTTATTTACAATTCAATTGTATGGTTTATTTATTCCATTCTTTGAGCTCTTTCATTCATTTCCATGTAAAAGGCTTATACACATTTTAAGAAGATAACTTCAAATTAAAAAGCTAACAATTATAATTTTGTTTAATGTAGAACAAAATTTATTTTGCTCTCCCAAGACACACCTAGAAATACATCACTGAACTTTGGTTTTACCTCCCAGTTCATGTGGTTATTTCACAACCTCAATTTATTTTAAAAATAAATTTCACTTCTATTGAGTAAAGTAAAACCCAATATTTTAACAGAAAGATTATATGAAATAAAACCCTTTAAACCAATAACACAGTTTCACATGCAACACAACCATATCTGGGAAGAACGTTTTTAAAAAACTTTCCATATGGAAACTAATGGGTCAAAAATGTGGAAAGTATAAAGAGTAAAATATTTTAATAAATGTTATCAAATGGCTCTTCTTTTCTCTGATTCTGGCTTTTGGTAGAAACTGTTTTCTAAAAGCCTTATAAAATACAAATGAATAGAAGATGGTGGGAGATAAGCCTAGGGTAGTTTGGTCCAAATCATACAGAATATCATAACAAGCCATGCCGGTGGTGAGGGTGAGATGTAAAATGTTTGCTACATTTACATTAAAAGTTCCATTCACTGAGAATTTTGATCACTTTCGAGCATAAATTCAACTCTAAAGTACAACACACTCCTGGTATACCTCTCAATTAATCATGAACTCTATTACATCTAATCAATCCAAGATTACTCAGAAGGTACTAGAGAGTATCTTCTTATGCCTCTTGGTTTTGGTTTTACATATTGAAAATCAATAGGGTACTATAGATAAACAGGTTGCCAAAGAATGGCCTGAATCAGTAATGATAGTATTATATTTTTAAAAGTAACTTTCTCAGGACTTTGTTCTAATAGCTTGCTGATTTGTTATTTTTATATTTCAGTAAAGCAGGAAACAGAAATTTTTGACATTTAAGCATTCCAGGTAAACTTACATTTATCTTAACTGACCAATAAGAAAATTGGCTTGCTTTGTTCTTTATAATATTTCAAACTCTTCCTTAAAGTTCTGTGAGACCAAAGTATGAGTCATATTCCTGTCTCATAGCAATTAGTGTGATGTCTGGAACATACAGGTCATCAATATGTATTGATTAAATGAATGGCAATGAAATCCATGTAATATGTTCAACTATAAATTTTCACCAATTCTTAAAATATCACGTCAATACAACAGATATTTAACTTAAAAATATAATTTTGATTTGAGAAAAATGCTCCCTTTCTTAAACAATTACCAAATGCTCAATAGTGATCTAAATAATTTATATTCTTTATTTCTCTAAATCTTTTTTAAGAACTCTATGAGACATTACAATTATGGTTCTATCTTAGGGTAAGTTAAGCAATATTGTTCAAAGAAAGTAAATAACATGCCCTTTTCCAAATGACATAATTATTAAATGTAAGCCAGTAATTGAACCCAAGACTCTCTGATTGAATCTCAATGCTCTAATCTGAGTCTATTATTACAGGGAGACCAGGGAAAATGGGTGGAGATAATAACTGAGTCTTTTATCATGTCTTATAGACCCTCATCTCTGCTTTAAAAATCATTTGAGAGTGGGAGGTTTCTCTCTATCAGGAAATTGGCACTTAGTAGATTGTTCAATGTTATGTTTGATAAAGTTCAGTTAGGGGGTTGTGTAGACTTCTGTTATTGAAAAAAGTTGTGCACTGCATCAAATTCCAATTAAAGACGGTCCTGTGTAACCATATGACTATTGGAGAAGGTAAACCAGCTTAGAATCAATACAGTGTTTTAAGAGGCAGGTGCATTCTTAGTTTCAGTGGGAAACTTAGGACATGGGGCAGTGGGAGGAAGAGGGTAAACCAATAAAAAATGGAATGCGGGCCAGTTGTGGCATTTTCTCACAAGCATATTATTTCTAATTCTTCCTGTGTGTTTTTCATTCTCTTACTACCACTCCTCCCCACTCATATATGTATGAGGTTTATTATATGTTGGAGAGGACTGGAGTACGAAAAGACCTTTTGCCAGCACCAATATTTTACTTTTCAGGCTTCTTAGGAATAACTTGTATGAAAGGAAATCTGAGGCAGTTTTTATATAGACTGTATGGAGGAGGTAAAACAGAGAACTAGATATAGTTATAGTAAGAGTAGTTTTGAAATTGATGAAGTCATGTACAGGATTGGAGAAGGGGCAAATTATTTGAGGACGAGAAGAACTTAGCAGGCCTGGTCCTGCTTGGCCACAAAACGGATGAACTCTAAACCCTCTCCTGCTCCCTACATCAGAAACGCTCATGGGTAACAATCAGATTTTTTCCTCTCTGCCGCAATACATGGGGTCAGCTCTTATTTGGTTGACTCATTACATGATCTAGATTCCGGGGGACATTTAGGAGCTCAGTGCAAAATCAGGCTGTGCCCTTAAATGAAGCCTACAAAAATGTATGACATAGTTGTAGTTATGTGTCTATTTCCAGCATCTTCTTAAATGATTCTGAAATAAGGGTGGTAAGGATTTAGGGATATCGCCTTTCTGATCTGGAAGAAATTTTAATCCTCTCTTAGTCACAAACCAAAACAAATGTACAAGGAGCAGGTATCCAATGACAGGAAAAACAATTTCTTGTTATCTCCTTTGTTTTCACATTGTCCACTTAGTGATTTTTCTTATTTGAACTGGAAATAGTTAGTACATTTTCCAGTTCTACGGTTTCAATATGAAGTGACTGAGATGACAGATAAATATGCCAGTTATATCACACGGGCTTAAGTCACAACCACTTGTCATTTTTCCTAACCTCTGTAGTCTTGACAAAGCATTAAGGTCCCCATAGCCTTTAGAGTGATCATTTACCTTTTGTGAGTTCATGGATTAAATTGAATGAGACCCTAAACAACAATCAACCAAGATCTGGTCTAAGATCATCAATTCCATTTCCCTCTCTCCAGTGCCCTGAAACAATGACAGCAGTTTTATCACTTTTTAAATAAATGGTTAAAGGAGCATTTCCATTGTGGAGGCTCATGGTTGTAAGAGTGCACTGTCACTGAATTGCTCCAAGTAAAGTGTAGAGGAAGATACATTCACTAATATCAGTTAGTAGCAAAAATAGCAAACAGGTACATGAATGCAAAGGAGAGTTATTTAATAAATAACAAAGCTTTAAATAATCAAT